>JALLPF010000399.1:0-10885 GCA_036939455.1 Cyclotella distinguenda | reverse complement strand
GGCAGGTAATTATAGGTCTACTCTACATATGTATGTAGGAGTAGCTGCAATCTACAACTCCTGGCGAGTACAGGCCTGGATGAAGTCTACACTGCTACCTAGATAAATAATACTTCACTTACAAGTATTTCGTCCTTGAATATAAGTACCTCCTAGGTAGCTCAGTAGTTAGTTTTGGTATGGCTCCGATGTTGTGACGGTCCAAACAACGTCAACGGTCCTGACATCATCATCAATAGAGATTAATAATTATTATGGTTGCATAATAATAATATTATTATTATCACCGCCGACGCAAATGAAGACGACATCGTCTCCTTATCTCAGCAGCCTCCGCAGCAGCGCCAGAAAGTCACACGCCAAATACGGAAGCGTCGGTGCAGGATCCGATGCGTCCACGAAAGTCTCGCTCTGCGATTCCGAACAACACTCCTCCCAACGCAACCTCAGTCATTCTCTGCTCCAATCCTACACCTCCCTCAAAGATGAAGCGAGTCGCATCGCTTTCTTGGACAGTACCCGCTCTCATCACCATCCTCACGTCAAAGTGCTGACGTCAGAAGGGGAGTACGACACCAACCCTTCGGACTCACTCCGTCATTACCCCACCGAACCGGCGTACATGCCCCTCCCCACTCCTCCCCAGGCCCAAAACGAAGACGCCGAAAATCTCTCCAACGTCAAAATCAAATCATTCTTCGGCCTCTCCCACCCCCACCTCCGCAAGCTCGCCCTCGACCTCAGCCTCTGGGTCAACATCTTCATCCTCCTCACCAAGGCCGTGGCCTACGTCGAAACCCTCTCCCTCTCCATCCTCGCCGCCCTCGTCGACTCGGTATTGGACGTGGCATCCCAGTGGATCCTCTCCTATACCGAACACCGATCGTCCAAATCCCGCTCTTCGGCGCATTATCCTGCGGGTGCCGCGAGGTTGGAACCCCTGGGTGTGTTGAGTTGCGCGGCCCTCATGGGCTTTGCCAGTTTTGGGGTGTTGAAAGAGGCTTCGGAGACTCTTTACGTGGGGCTGTGGGTGGAGAGGGGAGGGGAGAACGGTGGGGCGAATTTCATCCAAGATGAGAATTGGAGTTCGTTCTGGAGTATGTTTGGTGTGGTCTTTGTCAAGATTGCCCTTTGGGCGTTGTGTGTGAAGGTTGGGCAAGAAAATGATGGGGATAATGCCTACCTTGTGGATTCGACGTTGGAAGCCGTGGCTCAAGATCACTGGAACGACTGTTTGAGCAACGCCGTTGCTGCCGTAGCCTTACTATTCGTCCTGTCGAACAAGCATCTTTGGATACTCGATCCGATTGGTGCTGTTATAATATCGATGTACATCATCAACTCTTGGTACTCTACCGGGAAGGAGCAGATCGAACAGCTTACCGGAAAAGCTGCTCCTTCGGAGTTTATTGAAGAATTGCACGAAATGGCAAACAACTTTGACTCCAAGATGGAAGTGGACGTGGTACGAGCCTACCATTTTGGTCCCAAGTTTTTAGTGGAGCTTGAAGTTGTGTTGCCACGTGATACTTTGCTGTTTGAAAGTCATGATTTGGGAATGGAACTGCAGTATGAGATTGAGAGTAGGGAGGAGGTGGAACGATGCTTTGTTCATATTGATTATGAGTCAAGGCCGTACGATGAGCATGTTGTGAGCAAGGTGCCGGAACTTAGGGAACGGTATCGACCTTACAACAGGTGGAGCAGTGGAGTCAATTCAGTCTAGTTGTCCCGAACTACGCGACGGTACTATTAATTTCGTCACGTCGATTCTGGTTTGGTGGATAATTTCTCAAATAATTGTGTTATGCAAAATGGAAGCAAGGCAATGATGAGTAACTATGACGTGTCTACCCTTCACAAAGAGAACCAGATCACCCACTGTCATCAAATCAAAGTTAATGTAAGAGCAGCTGCGATCCAAATTGAAAATAATTAATATTATAAGATAACATCACACTTATAATAATTATCGATTGCATCTGCTGACACTCACTACTTCGAAGTCTTCATTCAATCATCGTCGCAACCTTGTTCCCTCTTGACTTGACTCGAATTGTATTCGTACATACGTCCTACCCATCTACCTACGTCGTTTGTAAGTAAATAGGAGTACTTCGGACTCGTAAGTACTTATAATAGCCCCCCTCTCGCCACATTCCCCCCAATCTCCACCGTCCTCCCCGGCCCAATGGGCGACGATGTCATCCTCCGGATACCCACATACAAGCACTTCTTATAAGATGTAAAGTAAGAATGACCAAGCAAAGACCCCCAAAGAACGACCCATTACTACCCACATCAATCAAAGTCGATCGACGCGTCGGCACATCAATCTGTGCACGATGCACCCTCATCACATCACTCTCCATCCCGCCCATCCTCTCCTGTTCCCTCACGCTGAGCACCCTCTACCTCCTCCTCCACAACATGAACATCACTCCCGACGCCATGTCCATCTCCGCCGCTCTCGCGGACTACGAGCCAATTCGCGAGATTACCGTTCTTTTGGTCGCCGCCTCTTTTGCCGGTTGTATTGTGATTGTTTCGCGGTCCGTCCAGATCGACATTTATCACAGACGTAACGAGAGCTCGTCGATTGGATTGACGATTCTCAATATTTGGGCAGCGTTGTGCCAGATTTTGGGCTATGTTGGCTTGGTCCTTCTGTCGATGTACTCCGTGGATGGAGATTTACCTCAGAGACATTTATTGGGTGTTGCCTTGTACCTTGGTCTCAGTTCGGTGTATGGCTTCTTTCATACGATTCTGCTTTGGAATCAGAGGGAATATCCCGTGTTCAGCAAAGTTATCTTGACCATGGTTCCTCTTGCTTCCATTTCCTGTTCGGTAATGTTTGCAATTGTTGGAGATGGGGGATACCAGTTAGAATGGATCGCGGTCATTCTCCAGTCTCTGTTCATTGGATTATTTACCCTTTTGTTCGTCGTTGACATACCTCTATTGTCGAGATGATGGGCTGCAGGATTTGTTTTGTTGCAGGTAGGATAGTAGTATTGGGCTAATGTGATGTGATTGTAGAATTATTTAATGCTTTTCATGATATTGTGAACTAAAGTATTGTAATTTTAAGTGTTGATAAGTGCCCAATATCACCCAGTCCCCAGTGCCAGAGCAGTGGAGCAAGAGAATTTCAGTCTCACACTTTCGATCTTAAACCAATGAATACTCCAAGTAACACAGAACCACATACTACTCATCACCATGACTGGGAATAAAGATGCGTCCGAGTTCCTAATGCAGGGAGGTTCCGCGGATGAGTGAGATCTACAACATAGTATCCACAACAACTTGATGGAGAGTTCGGCCGGTGCGGGCCGTCGAAAGCTCAGTTTCAGATTCGATGTTGCGAGGCATTGTTTCCGTCGAATCTACAAGAATCCACGGTACATAGGTAGACCTTTGACATTTTTTTGACCATGATAGGTAGTTTTTCCGAGAAGTATAAGTAGTATACTTACTATAAGTACTTACCTACTTATAGTACAAGAAGCACAATAAGTCGTCGATCAGGGTTGTCGTCGGGCCATGACGCATACGACTTACCCAATCCCGAACATTATTCGCCGCGAGAATTAATACGGATTCCAAATTTGAAGCCATCCGCTCCAACGTACTTGACGAAAACTCCCAAGAAATAATCAATGACTCGCACGAGCCAGCATTAATCTTCCACCGTGTTCGCGAGATCCACCACAGCAGATTCCTCCCCCCGTGACTCTTCCAAAGATTCATCGGATTCAAGCATCTCGAATTCTCCCCGGTGAATCATCGCACCCACCCCGAGGTTCGAGGGAGAACAATGCCCTTCTCACTCCCATCACCAACAGTGGACAAACGGTCGGTCCCTTCTGTCACCGCCGCAGTGGAGGAGCCGCCCCCAACGAATCCCACGAATCAATCCTCGGATCGACTGGGAATTTCGAACGGCCTTGAGCTTTGGGACACCCGTAGTAACGTGTGTGTCGATTATTTTGGCATTGGCGTTCCGGCATACCGTCCCACGCTGGATCCGACCTTATTGGTGTCCCAGTTGTTGTTGCGTCGACAGTTGGAACAGCACCGATTATTTTTGGGGAACTCGAGGAGAGTCCGTTGGGATAACGAAGAGTTGATTGCGGCGGTGAGTTTGGGTTTGGGTTTGAGTTTGAGTTTGGGTTGACGCTGGGTTGTTTACTGTTGCCTGTTTTGATATTTCAACCCGTTCGTTTGTGGTTTGTACTTGTATGAATTATCACGAAACTCTGAAACTCACGCCGACTCGCCGACTCCATTATGATTGTAATGACGATGACGACGACGATGATGACTATATTGATTATTAATTATTAATTTGATCAGCCCGGTGTCGGACCCAACATGTCCACCGAGAAACCCCAGCAGTCGCATCCAGTCCACGCCGCGGCCTCCGAAGAGCTCCGACGCAAAGTGACCGCCGACAGCATCAAGGACATCAAGGACACTGACCGTAATAATATTATCAAGGACTCCAACACCAACACCAACCATAATATTAACCCAATCAAGGAGACCGGCGATCAAGAGGTGACCACCACCGACATGTCTCGACCCCGTCGTTCAACCTCGGACGAAAGCGTCGTCCCCAATCTCATGGCAGTGTACGATGCGTTGACCCAGAGCAGCACGCCGCAGCTCGCCGTGCCCTTTCGACACTCGTCCCATCCCGATTCCAGGGGAAAACAGCTGCTGCCTCCTCCTCCCCTCCCGGACATGGACGATGACGCCACCAATCGGAGATCCTCCGCACGAAGTCGGTCCGTACGATCCGGGTCCGTCGACGACTCCGTCCATTCCGATCGAAGCACCGCCGGCTCCAAGCGAAAAGGGGCACCCCAGGACAAACACGAGAAACACCTTCGTATGACTGTGAGTCGTAAGAAATCTCCGCCTCCCGCACGAACCGATCCAACCGATCGGAAGAAGATCACGCCCAATGCCAACGATCCAAGATGGTCCAAACGATTCACATGGCCGGACGAACTCCATCGATCCTTCGTCGCGGCCATATTCGACGTGGGACTCAAACATTCCTCTCCCTCCGCCATCATGGAACACATGTCGAGCAATCCCGATGTTACCTCCGAACGGGTCAAGAGTCATCTGCAAAAGTACAGGCTCAATCGACAGAAGAGTCGAAGCGAATTCTTATCCTCCTACGATTCGGCGCTCGATGGGTTCAGAAAGAGGGGACACGATGGATCCTTGGAGGATCCAAACGATGCCGATGCGGGATTCAGTTGCGGCGAGCTGGCCGCATTGTGCACCCATTCCATACTCACCGAATTCAAACACGACGATACACAAACACAACAAGCATCCTCCCACGCACCCGCCGACCAGCCCGAAGAAGCCGACGGGGTATCCACCCTCCACCTACCCCTCCTCACCGCCGAAGAACGGGACAGCCCCCTGGGTCAATCCTTCGGCTACCTCGTGGGAATGTTCCAAACGCTCTCCATGCAACTCGAGTCCAACCGCCGTCGCACGGAAAAAATCGATCCACCCCTTCCGGACCGTGCCTTCCCCTCCACCACCCTGCCCCATCCCTACTCCTTCCAAACACCCCTCGAACACGCCGCCACCGCCGCATCCCTCCACAACCCCGACCCCGGAATACACGACGTCGCCAACTCCATACCCCATGCGGTACGAATGATACCCAACCCCGCCCAATTCCCGCCCTACTCCGGGTTCGACCCCCGTCAGCCACCCTACTTCGGGACCAACCGGCCCTTTCCCACCCCGTACCCCTACGCACGGCCCGCCGCGGTCCCCTGTCCCCTCGAGGCACGACGGGTCATTCATCCCACCGCCGGTACCTCCCCCGGGAACAATACCACGGGAAGAACGCTCCAGGCGCAGAAGGAATCGAACCACATGAAACAGGAGATGAAGAATCAGAAGAAATTTCAAAATAAGATGAGGGAGTTGAAGCAGGTGGAGATGAGCAAGTACGGGGGACGAAAGGGGAGGGAGGAGGGGCAGTACAGGGAGTACTCGGAGCAGTCGCCCATGGGGAATGAGGAGGGGTTGGATCAGGTGTTTTGGCCTACGGGGGAGGTGCACGATCAGCTGTTCGATTTTTTGATGGAGTCGTGAGGTGGCGAGGATTCGTTGTTTCTTTCATGATGCATCGTTGTATTATTACGTGGAGGGGTTCTCTCGCGGTCTTCTTGTTTGGGAAGGGGGGAGTGTGTTCATTCTTTCAATAGTTTTGTCATGTTACATTTACATTAATCCCCACGAATTTATCTGTGTAAGGATTAGGATATTGTTGAATATAAGTACTTATAGTATGGTTCGAATCTCTGGTCGAGATCGACGGACCGTTGGTAACTGGGGATTCGTTGTTTTGGTTCGCTTCATCGTAGACCGGAGATGGAATACATTACTCGAGATTCGTGTCGGCCAGCACGACCGAATTGCATTGGCATTGGTGAAACTTGCGAATTCGGGACTGGTCGCGGGTAACGGAGCTGGTATAGTTGAACTTCATCCTCGATATTCGTAACACCGAGGACGGTCGTCGAAGTCGCGTCGGGACACGGAGCTGGTAGATTTGAATTTCATCCTCGAGATTCGCACCGGCAGTCATGGACTGAGCTGCCTCGGTGAAACTTGCGAATTCGCGACCAGTCGCCAGATATATTTAAAGTGACGCCTTTCCTCGGCTTCCCTGTCGGTTGTTGTTGTGCATGATCGTTCTAATTGTGCACGGTTTCGTAATATTTAATAGTATTATTACTAAGTACGTTGGGAGGTCTGTGTTCAATTTTCAACCATCTTGTTACAATCGTTTTGTGAACGAGCAGAATAAAGTATAGTGACCCGACCGTGTGCAGTCGCATTACATCCAACATTGGATGAAAATGATTTATTGTCAGAGTTATTCCACTGCATCGCTGGTCTGGGAGGAAAAAAAACCACTGACATCCTCCCCCTTTTCCAGACTTCTCTTGTAGATTTGGACTTCATCCTCGAGATTCATATCTGCAAGCATAAACGGAGGTAAATTGCTGAAACTTTTCACCTTCGCATGCTGTGTCATCTCATCCAAATGAACGAATTCGCGGCAGTTCGCCAATTGGTGCATTTCCGCCTCAATCTCTCCGAAGAAGTCACCGGCTTCCCTCCCGGTCATGAAACCGTGATCCGTAAGCCAGCGTACCTGACGGGCGCTCTGGCCGAGCAGAACTTGACAGGCGTAGTGGGATTTCATCATGTTCACATCGTCCTTGTCCAAACCTTGGAGGGTCTTGTCGGCTAGCTTAATCTGAGCGGCGCTTTCCTCCAGGACTATAGTCTGGGCAGAAGTCAGGGTGGCATCGGCGAACTCTTCTTTGAACATGGCGGCTGCGTCTTTATGGGCCTGGACGAACGCGAGCACTTGCCAGACCTGAAGATGAACGAGGAATGCTTCCATTCCCATGGACAGTTCTTTGGTTCCTTTGACGCCGCGGGTTAGTCTGAATACTCTCGTTCGTAGATATTCTGCTGGTCTGGATAGTGTACTGCTTGCCACTTGTAATGCTTCCCAGTCATTTAGACTTAAACCTCTGCCATTGAATGTTGGCAACAATTAGGTGAGGGTAAAATGAGGCACCGATCAATACTATGTTTTTGACATCGTGAGCGAACTGACCTTAAAACACGATCTTCTTCAAAGTCCAAACTCTGAAAGAATGCATGAGCAATAAATCCACGCGATTCAATCTCGCCTTGTTCAATGAGCTTGAAGTAACGAGAACGCAATATCCGTAAGAAAATCATTCGTTCTTCGCGAATCTGGTTTTCATCTGCCGCTTTGGCATCATTGAACATTGTTGACTTCTGTAAACGGGTCCTTTGCATAGCTCTGACGGAAGTTTCACGCTGTCTCTTTATTTTCATGACGTCACCGCTGGGAGTGACCCGTGGAAGGGGATAGGTTCTATTTATGGCTCCCGGTTCTTCGTACAGGTAGGGAACTACGTTCTTACGATTGGGGGTCCTGTATTCGTGAGCAGGAGTATTCGCCTTTATAAATGTTAGATGGGAGATGTGGAGTGCCTTTAAGTGACTAATTTCGCCTACCTTGTGCTTCTTCACAGCGGACATGAGCTGATCGTAAGTGATATTATTCAAAAAGGAAACGTGTGCCTTAATCACTGTGTAGTCAAGATCCCTGAATCTCTCGTCTGCCAACATTTCAACATAATCATCTAAGGCACGATTCTTGATATCTAAAGGTGAGACAAAAAAAGACTGCAGCATGAGAATACCTGTAATAGAAAGATCAGACAACGTCGGACATGCTTACGCAGACGGTAGCTCTCGACAATTTTGAGCCGAGTTTCTGTAGGCGTAACCAAGCCCAACTTTTTGAGCAGTGGGCCGCTCGTTATACCATTTACGACTTCGTTTTTAGAGAGAGGTGAAGGATGAAAAGGGATCAAGATCAATTATTTACCAACGAAACAGGTAAAAACATTAAACTCACTAAGGGTTAATAACGCATTGCCTCCAACAAATGCGAAGAGTTTGCCAGTATATTCACGGTACTGTTGACGCGTTTCAGAGTCAATTTCAACCGCCGAAGTGTAAAGATCTATCTCTGAGTTGAGAGACAGACTGAGTGCTATCCCGACTTTGTCAAAGATAATCAATACCTGTGAATGAGTGTGGTTACCAGGGGTCAAAAAGTAAAAGGGGTTTCGTACCGGTCCCACGTAAACCTGCCCAACCCATGAACTTGTGCGAAGAAAGAAAGACACGTGGAAAACATGAAATTGAACACAGCCATTGGATTTGAGCGTTAGAGAACTGGACGCGTAAGCACTTTGGACTTACAACGGCTTCCTTCCAATTCGTTCCTAAACCAAGTTTCAATGTGATCGGATAGAATGCAAGAAGCAAGAAGTAGCGAATAATTGTCAATGCCACGTAGAGAAGCAGCAAATAAGCCCAGTCTATGCTTTCGAACGTTGCGCCAAATTCCGTGTATCTGTCGTTCGAGATGATATCGCCCCATACAGTTCCACCGAGAGTGAAAAGAAGAGTATTGAGTAAGAACTCAGCTATTTCCCAAAAATGGTGCATGAGCTCTACATTATTGATCTGATGCAATAAAACGGAAATTCAGTGCAAGCGCCGCAAGAGAGAATAATCCAACGATAATGTCCGCACCATAGTTTCACCAAACGCCTTGACTGTTATTCCAAGAAACATAGTCGCGATAATTCCAGAACATTTAGATAAAATCTCAGCAGTAAAAAAGGCAAGATAAGCTGCTGTGATAGTTAGTACAATTTGAACGACACTATCTTCCCCCTTTAAAAAACAAGCAAAAAAACAATAGTGAGACAACATTTGTCCAGGTAGAAAATAAAAGTCTCGTCTCATATATGTAAGACACACCGAGAGTCGACGGTTGAGATGATAGAGCATTATGACGGTGCAGACCCCAAATGCAATTCCAATACACATACCACCGAGAGAAAGTCGAAAAAACTTCACGAATCCCTCGCCCCAACCAATGTCATCCCCGACTCCTGGAATTCCAAGCTCGAACAAGAACAAATTACTGAAGATTTGGTAAAATACGACAGCGGACCCGTCATTGAGTAAACTTTCTCCTGCAATGTGCATCTGTGGAGCAAAAAGATACTCATGAGTGATGAGTGAGAATAGTGCTTATATCAATCAATAATTTGTCAGTGCATACCTTTAGACGAGGTGGGGCACCGAGCTCGTTCAGAAGTACAGCCACGGCCACTGGGTCAGTTGCAGAAAGGATGCTACCAAAAGTCATGCACAGATTGAAACTCCATCCATATGGAAAGATGTGAAACGCGACGAGAGCGGTCAGCACTAGTGCAAATATCCAAAATTTAAGATTAGGAATTCGAAGTGAATAAATGCACCAGAATCAAGTAGACTTACCTGTTCCCCCCAGCACCATCGGGAACGCAAATGTGATGAGCTGCCAAAAAGTCTGTAGGAACAAATGAACATCGATGTTGTAGGAGTCAAGATAGAGCAGGCCTGGAAGGAAGACCAAAAGAATTACTTCTCCTTCGATACCCAACCACTTTTCAGCGGACAAAGTTACAGCGTTCAGTTTAGTCCTCTGAACTGAAAATCCGATGAAGAATCCAATAATAAACATAACTCCAGTGAATGGAAGAGCATGGGCATATCTGGAAAGTGCATAGTATGCGAAGACTCCAATGATTTGGACAAACCTTTCCGTTGAAGGTATGATAAAAATCGTAGCATGTGAGAAAAAATAGGCACAGAGACCAAAGGTGACACCTTTCGACCTTACCAAGGATAAAGAACTGCGTAAACATCTTCGGTCTCTTCCTCTTCGATCTCTGCTCCTGATTCTCCACTCGCATCTTCTTCCGCAGCGAGCACATGTGAGGTATTATGATAGGCGATTAAAATCCCGATTACAATTAGATCAAGATTTGTACGAGACAAGTAGTTCCGTAGGCGCGAATCGACAGATTGCTTGGGAACATTGTTGAGAGTGTGTTTGTGTTCCTCCTTTGGGAATTCATCTGAGCGGCCGTGTTTCGTCACAAACGTCATATCAAGACAAGACACGATGAATATAATGGCGTCTGTAATCGCAGAGAGATGAGTTGCTATGGTTGAGGCGGTCTCTTTGTTTCTGATATTTATCCAGGAGTTCTCCTTGAATTGCAGTCATGAAGATTCGGATTTGATGAAGATTATTCGGTCTTTCGGTGGGCAGGTACGTACCATATGGGGTTCTCACAAGCGGAGATACCAAAACACAGCGGAGTTGAGGGAATTCGATATTTGCGTGAAGTAGGAGAGTAAGTAATACTATGAA
>JALLPF010000398.1:0-10866 GCA_036939455.1 Cyclotella distinguenda | reverse complement strand
GACCCACTTTCCCAGTCGAGTACAAAGTAGTCCTTACTAGTTTAATGTAATAAAATTTATTTAATGAATTTGTAGTTTCAATAAAGTAGTTGCACTCGTAAATACTTTTTTTGTATAGGTTGGTTAATAATTAAGTATAAGTACTTATATTAATTATTGCGTTGAGGATGGGACCAGTGGCACAGAATTACCCCTTTTAATATTTTATTTAAATTTCCCTCAGCCCCAGTACCAGACGGTAATCGCGATCAAGACGCGAAGGGGTTTTCCGGCGTCAAGCCAGATGATAATATTATTCATCGTAGCGTACTTATACTTTACTTTTATATAAGTAATATTGTACTGGCCTCTCTACTAGAGCTGAGGGAAAGGCTGGGGCTGTGTACTATACCTCTGTGTAGATCTTCTTAGTCAGGCCGCGCGGATAAATTATATTAGATTCTCGTTGGGCTTGTTTACTTACGCGTTGGGCCATCGCATAGAAAATAGAAATACGATATGCCACTTTTGAGACGGCTCCACTGAAAAGGAAACAACATCATGAAGAACAAACAAGATGATATCCCCTTTTCCGTCACGCTATCCCTCCGCGAGCTCCTCGAAGGAGTCTGCATTAAACCCGACCCCTCTCAGCACGTCAACGGACGAACCCCGTGCTCTCGGACCGACACGGGTCCCTCCGCCACCGACGATGACCTTTCCGACTCCGAGAACCCGCCTCCCGGATCGAAAAGTAACTATCGATATTCCAACGAAGAGGAGTACTTGTTTGATCAAGTGTTTGGTGCAGCCGGTAGTCCTGCAGAGGAGAGGACCGATCTGGCTGTGGCATTGATGAGGACTCTCGATGTGGGGCCCATGGCTGATGCTCTGTTCTATGATGAGATGGCCATTTGTTTCCTCAGATGCAGGGAAAGGTATAATATGAGGATCTGGAAGGATCAACTCATTGAGGGGGGGAAATTGGGTGAACCTAAGGCAAACGGGGAGGAGCAGAAAAGAAGGAACAGTAGTCGATCCAGGTCGAAGCACATTAAAAAGATTGGTTTCCGGAGCAGTATTTTGTCGGTGGATTCTGATTATCACCTTCATGACGACGAGAAGGAAGATGATAGTAGTGATTCAGACCCTCTGAACGAGTGGATTCGAAACATCAATGTTAACAACGGCAATGAGGATTCTGGGAGTGACATGAAGACTGAGAAGGACAGTTGTGATGGGAATGAAGAGAAGTGGACTAATTCGTCTCAGGATGAAAAAGATGCTGGCCCTGAGGAGGACGAAGATTCTTCCATAAGTTTCAAGAAACATCCGCCGTCAGTCGTAACTTCCGAGGGTCTTAAATGCGACAACGTGGATGAAATGAGCACTACGTCCCAATTTGCTTGGAGCGATGATTTTGAAAGGGTCGATCACGTGGCACAGATGAACATGCTTTCAAATGCTGAAAAGTCGCTTAGTTTTGGGTCGGGGGACTCAGACGACGATGATGTCTTGTTGGAGGCGATTCGCACAGCTCGTTCGAGCATGTTCACCAATACAAATGGTGTTGAATATAGTTTTCGCACCCAATCATCTGCGGAATTGAACGGTTTGTTTATGGGTGAGGAGAAGGAGATCTTTAATGATGACGAAGCTGTGGGCCTTGAGCAAATGGAAGAAGATTCTTTCATGGGTATCAAGACAAACACACAGTGGTATGACGAACACAAAACGGTGGATGGATCAAGGCCTAATTTCCGATCACCAAGAGAGGGTGATTTGTCCAATTCAGGAAAACTGCCAAAGTCGGATGTCTCTGATGATGATACCAACATATCAATTCATCTTATCGGTACGTTCGATTCTCATGCACCGAACGCCATTCCGGTCAAGAAAATTTATCAGAAAAGAATGTCAGAAGCATACATCAAACTGGAAGACGAAAACGACCCACCTTGTCAACGCCGTTTCTCGGATATGAACGGTTTCCGAGAGGATATCAAAACCGAGAAACTCAAAAGTACACAGTACAGCAGTAAGATACGTCAGTACCCCATGCCCCCTCCTCCCCCACCAAAACCTACCAGGTCGGTGAATCAGGGGAAACCTCTGCGAGACTTCTGCGAACTTGAGGATTCTCTCCATGGGTTGAATGAACCAACCTCCCCGTCGGACGATCAACTGGGGATGTCCAAACGCAAAAAAGTGGCCTTGCTTCGTGATGAGGGGAGGTCGTGTTACATCAACGGTGCTTATCGAGAATCAGTCATCCGTTACACGGAAGCAGTTAAAATTCACACTGAGAATTTCAACTCTTCGTACGATTCATCAAACGATTCCACACTGGGGTCACTCTACTGCAACCGGGCGGCGGCATTGATGATGTCAGGAGTTTATACTGCCTGCGTCGTAGACTGTGATCGAGCTCTTCAATGCACAGCAAATGATTCAAACCCGGGATGTATCGAATTAGGCCCTACATTTCGCATTAAAATCTTTTGCCGTAAGGCACGTGCGTTTCTCAAGGCAGGCAATGTAAGGGATGCAGAAAAGAGTTTTCGATCCGCGGCCCAAGCTGCCGATCACGCTCTGATCTTGCCGAATCGCGCTGCTAAGATCACAGATGAGGCAAAAATCATTCAATGCCAAGCAAACATAACTTTAGGATTGTCTGATGTAAAGCAATTCAGAGACGCCTTGGACGGAGCGACCATGTCATCCGTAGAGAACGCCAGTTCTGATGTGGATTTGGAAGTAGAGCGGAGGAGAAGTGTTCAAGTGCTCGTGTTCCTTAATGCAGCACTTTCTGTGGCCCCTGGGTGCATGGAGCTTCATCAGAGGAAGGTCGGTACTTTAGCTACATTGAAACGTTGGGCGGAGCTAGGAAACCATTGTGAGAGATTGGCTGCAGATATGGTTAAGATGGATGGGTTGTTTCGAGGGGATCTTGCAACGCTTAACCCCTTTCCTGATGTGAGCCAAGCCAAGGGTCTCAAGCCTGATTACTTCGAAAAGAATGTCGGAGATCTTGCTGATCAGCCATCTCTTCGTATGTTGAGCTCAGAAGCAGTCCGTGATGCTGTATTGCGTCTACCATGTGGTGTATTACCAACATATCTACGCTCGTTACGTCTGGAGGAGCGCTATGCTGAGGCAACCTGCGCAGCTGCGAGCATCGAGGCCCACATGAGTAAGAGCAACACAAGAAGGGGAATCGTGTCAATGACTTGTTTGGCGAATGAGAGGGACAAGCTTCGACAAACTATGTCTCTGAAGGAGAAGGGAGATGCGCTATTTCGCTGTGATGATTACGAGCGTGCTGCGTCAACGTATTATCAGTGCATGAATATCGACAGTGAAATGTCAAAGCACAATTCAGATTCGGTTGATAACGATGATGCTGGAGGACGTCTCCATGCCGTTCTCCACTGCAATCGTGCAGCTTGTCTCATGTCTCTCAAGAAGTATGAAGAGGCACTTAAAGAGTGCACGTCAGCATTGCGGATCCATAAGTATTACATGAAAGCTATGTTACGAAGAGGACGCTGTTTCGCCCAACTTCGCCAATACGATGAATCCGTGTCTGAATACAAGAGATATATTGGACTCGTTCGTGAAGCAAAGAGATCTCCTCAGTCCGCTATTGATAGCAATGCAGCATGCACGTTTGACAGACCAAACGATGTCACTCCTTCTGAATATTCGAAAGTAAAACTTGAACTTGAAGACGTGAAGAAGATTATGAAGCGAGCAACTGTGAATGCACGTGGTAGGAAAGAAAAAAAGATGGGAAACCAGCAGGGGAACTTTCACCGGGCTGCTTCTGCCACCGCAGTCCCACGACATATACCCGAGACAAGGGGGCGCAGCAAGAGTAGGAACGAAACAAAGACGGGGAATCATCAGGGTTACAACAAGAAGTATCACCGGGCTGCTTCCGACACCGGAGCCACACGCCATAATATACCCGAGACAAGGGGACGCAGCAAGGATGCTAGCAAAGCATGCAAACGTCAGTCGGAGGGGTCGGGTAGAGCACCATCACAGAAACATACCAAGGAAAAAATCCCCAATATTCCAACCACATGTGGAGCAGGGCCACCTCCAGGTCCCTCTCGAAAGCAGCAACCTGAGCGACCGCTGTCTGTTGCACCAAATAAGAATGAACTCTGTCACTATCAAGTTTTGGAAGTCAATGTGATGGCATCCGGTGCTGAAATTAAAAAGGCTTACTACAAGGTAAGTTTGAAACCATGTTAGTGTGTTCACGTACGATACATAGCTATGTTCATAACAACATCTGGTTTTCTTCTCTCGTCCTTCAGCTCGCTTTGAAATATCACCCAGATAAGAACTCTGATGAAGGAGCTGCCGAGGTTTTCCGCCGCGTCAAGCTTGCATATGAGGTTCTTGGAAGTGTCGGCAGTAAGCTAGCATATGACTCATCAATACATCATAGCGATGCACGCAGGCAACCAAGTTAATGGTTGAAATTCTCAACCAGAGGCTTTTAACATGTTGTAGGAAATTTACCAAAATTTCTGCAGTAAATGACATATTGGCCTTTTAGTGCTTATGATATTTCGATTTTTCTTTGGCGATCGAGGATCACTATGGGTCGGATCACTATGGGGGGAGTGATCGTTTGCGGGTCAAAATCAGTGATATCAATGTTAGAGGAGATTTTTCTTGCATTCCTTTGTTATGCGTGAGTCTCCTCCTCTCAGCTGGACAACAGGAGAAGTGAATCTGGATTCAACAGAGCGCAGAATGAGTAGGCACTCATCTCAAGCATCCTTCCCTCGAGTAAAAGATGCGAAGAGTTGTCTTGAAACGATATGTACTTCTTATTAATTTAAGACCTGATTTAGTTGGCATCAGCCAAACTTAAAAAGTGTCTTCGACAAACCATATCGAGGATAGTTGACAACATGTACATTGATTAATTTAGCTAGATCACAACACGATTCTCATCGTCACCCTCCCGCAGCCCCGAAGGAGCAGATGGAATGGTGCTGGACGGAAGAGGAAGGGAGGAGGCATGTACCGAAGGTGAGCCGACCACCAACAACTGCATCAAATGGAAACCACGCTCAGATTCCCTCTTCTCTCTTCCGTGCTCTCTTCGTCTCTACCCTCTCCTTCAATGATGGACGCACAGATATAAGTCGGAGGGGTTGGGTACACACTCTCGCCATAGGGAAATTTAGCGGAGCACCAGCCAAAACGACCATCTTCTGGTCCCGCCTAAGCAAAACAGCAGCAATGACCTGATCAACAGCAGCCTGTTCCAGTAAATAATGATGATGCACTCTGTCACTATCAAGTTTTAGAAGTCAGCATAACAGCATCCGGTGCTGAAATAAAATCGGTATTCCACAAGGTGATTAGAAAACCAGTTTTGGTGTCCACGCCCAGTTGCTTCTAAGCAGGGTCAAACCTTGTCCTCCTTCGTCAGCTTGCTATCAAATATCACTCACAAGTGAGAGGGGTCTTTGAGTCTCTGGTGTAGGGTAGCTTTACGGAAGGCAAATGCATTGGGTTGTACTTTAGTCGCATTGTAAAAAAGATTAAGATTTCAGAACCTTCGATTAAAAGCTTACGAATATTAAGTTCGAGACGCGCTTTCAAATTGTCGGGCCTGTTTCGACATGATGGGCACAACAACATCAATTAAGACAGGATTAAGGCTACGCCTCACATCCAACGAAATGGTTTAGTGTCCCAATTCATCTGATTCAACATAGGATGACGGTACATGAAATTTTCTCCCCCATCTTTTTTAATACTGGATCTCTCAAGAAGAGCAACCTTCGCATGTGCATAGATGATGATTGATACAAACGGTTGTCGAAATAAAAGATAATCTTCAGTCTGATTCTTGGTGAGATTGTTATAGTTAGGCATATTGAACTCACTTCTTCTTCATCATGAGTTCTGGCCATCGTCATGGGTAAATTCAGAGAATGAATAACAAATGTGCTCGTGATTGCCTTGTCCACCATGTATGTAACCAACATCATTCTAGGCATCGCATGATAACGAGTATATTGCGATTCGCCAAAATGAGCACAATTGATAAATAATTCCAGCCAATTTAAACGAATGACGAACGACTCACATGATGAAAAAAGCAATCGACATCTTTGCGAATTGCTTAAATACGAGTATGCCAAAAAAGATCAAAATGGAGGAATATAACGAGACAAACACAATTCGATTCCAATAATAAAAAATCTTTCCTCCACCTTCAAAAGGTTGGCAATAAATAAAAAGCGCATTGTGGGTGTGGACCTTCGTTGCGACCCAAAAGAAAAAGCTGGATAGATTTTTGTGAACGGATTGATTGACCTTTACCAACACATATTGTAACTGAGGAATAAAACACACTTACGAACACGAGCCAAGCATGATCGGCGCCATGTATCTTTTTGGTTGATTGCAGATTAAGATAGAGTCAGGACGGAAAGTGAAGCTATAAACGATGCACATCACTTCAAAGGTCTTACGAATACAGCATTCCTATGATTAGGCAATACGACAGCACGGGAGAGAAGAACCCTGCGAGACGTTGATTTAGAGTGTGCACCGGATCAGTGGTGAGAGCTGGTCATTATCACAGGACACTCACCGAAAATGAATGACTGTTCAAACGGAGGTGCTGTTTTTTTATTCACAACATAAAGTAATTGTTCGAAGATCATAAGCCACAACGGAGGTACTGAAATTGGAATAGGGGAAAATAAACAGCACCTTTGTTGAGCCAATCCAAGTAACGCTTGCTCCTGGAATTGAAGTTAGTCAATGGCCTGCAAATTGCTTGTTTGATCAAAGATCTGCCCAACCAATAATGAGTAATACAGATTTAGGCAGGGGGCGCATCCATACGTGTTTCGACTCGAACTTACCTCCACTGCAAAAGCTGAAGCATAGTCTCTTGACCCGTTGCAATAATGATGAGTTTAAGAAGAAATGAACTCTGTCTTAAAACCCCTTCCGCTACGCGCTTGATGAAATTTTCAGGATCATCCTGTTTCAAACATCGAGCCAATAGAATAGTTAACGCAATGCTTCGAGATCAAAATACATAATAGAGATAGTAATGTACCTTGAGGCATTGTATTGCTTGGACAAGAGATATTGCAAAGAATGTGAAGAAAATGTTCGCGAGTCGAAATGCGGTGCTCCATTTGATCTGAAATAGCGAGAGTTGGATGAGAAAGTAATCAGTCGCAAAATCAAACACTTCGTCATTATTTGTATGCATACTCACTACGAATTCATCACACTGCAAAAAATATACGATCTTGGGTTAGAGAGGTTAGAATTCGACAAAAGGTGGCAGATCGGATTGCTGACCTTAGAAAGTGACTTGAACTTAATGATTGTAATTGCAAGATAGAACAGTAGACCTGGCATCCAGAGGAGTATCAAAGAGATGATTAAAGCAGGAAGGTAACCTCTTAGAACGCCAACAATCAGAGGCTCTTGGTTGTTGATTCCGTTGAATGGGTCCGCTTTTTGGATATTATCAATGCTCGAGTTCGCAGCGTTTGTAACTCTTCACAACGAAACGGGGGGCAATTGTAATCAAATGGTGCCTTGGAGGACATTACGAGATTTCTATAGAACTTACAACGTCACAAAAGCTCCCCACGTTAAGATTGCAAAAACTAGGAAAAATTCAACGATCACCTTCCTATTTTCAATCAATCTGTGCTCCGCTGTTACATTTTGCCACAGTATATCACGAGGATCCGGGGCATCCTTTGTTATCGATGAGAATAGAAACAGGTGAGTCAATGCAATCACAAAAAGTAATGAGTAATCGCAAGCTCACTTTTGTTATCATCCAATGTGGCTCACCCGAGAGATTACATTGAACCGCTGTGAAGAATAATGTGTTCGTAATATTTTGTCAAATTATGACCGTCTGACACTCTAAATACGAGCATCAAAATTTAATTCCTACCACTCTGTTTCGTGGCGATCGACTTAAATTCGACCATCGACGTCCCACAGAAGAAATCCGAATTCACCAAGCCCAGCCTCTTGCGGGCCATTTTTGGTAGCAATAGAGTGAAGAGGTTGTCACTTGATCTCGCCGGTCGACCTTCTGAACTCTGGGATTTTGTTTCGACGTTGTCACGCCATTTTATACGCGACTCCACTATCCGGTTGTATTCCTTGTCTGCCAAAGAGTTGCACTCTTCTATGGAGTCCTTGTAAAACGGCAATGAGGCAACATTTTTGCCAAAACAACGACAACATCCTTCAGGTCTCATCTATATGATGGAAAAAGAGATTTGTTTCTAGCAGATAGATTTTTATAAAACTTCAGGACTGTTGGTTCTACGCACTTCTGGTTCTTCTGGTTCATGTAATCTAGCACGATTTTTGTTTTTTTGTTGATTATGATACTTCCAGGAATCATATTCATATTTCGCGGCGGCATCTTCGTACTTTTCGATAAAATTCCTCCGTTTGTCCAAGATGGCTTCTAGGTCAATGGTGTCAATGAGCATTTCTGTAGTGATACAGAGAAGTCTCAAAAATATTAAAATACAAAACCGTCACAGGTTGGGTGACCAAGGCGTAAACGCACCAGCATTTTCTATTTGCTTAGGAAACAACTTCTCGAATATTAGACGGACATTTCGATCGGACCTTTGTGGTACTATTGTTTTTGTTTGTAAGAGAAAGCGAGACGGTGAAATAAAGAGTCAGACAGTGGGCGAAAGGGCTAAGCTTGGTACTGAAATATTTCTCACGGGGCACACATTCTACGATGCAGGTATTTCGATACTTTTGAAGATAGGTTGGATTCTCGTGGAAATTTTCATCGCCATTGGCAAGGAACCGATGCCTAAGCTTGATGACAACTTCCCACTCAAGCCAGAGTCTCCGAAGAACAAAAAAATATAGAAAGAAAGAGAAAAAAAGAATCCACACCATCTTGCTAGAGCCTGACTCAATTCGGTTGACAGTTAGTGTGAAGACCCCATCAATTACTACAGTCGCTGTAGAAACAAGACCTTCAGTCTCCATGTCGAATATGGTTTCAATGTCACAGCTCAGATAAATAGGGATCACTGTAACACAGGCAAAAATGAAGGGATAAAAGCACACGTCGAACCCGAAGCGAGCAAATCGAATCATCAGATACGTATCCAGTCCAGCACATCTCAACAACTCTTCTTCGGCCGGACTGAGGACGGCACGGTTGTAACGAGATTGATCCTGAACCACTCCTGTATTACTGGCAAATAACGCATCTCTTGTTAAATGGAAAAGTTGTAAGCATTTAGGTATGAAGAAGAACTCTTTGAAATAATCGAATGCATCTGACCAAACGTGAAACCCTGGGGGAAGGAAGAAGCTCAATCTACAGGGATAGTGAAAGTTTGAGGCCAATTTGTCTTTGTCAGAGTTGTCAACTCTAGTGTATTCCTTGTGATTATCCTCTTCCACGTTCTCAAGATTCAAAGAAGAGCCAATGGATTTTTTTTCAGGGGCAGTTTTAGAGCATTCGTCAATGATGCTGTCATGCATCGCTTTTTGTTCTTCCTCTGGTTTTTCGGGCGGCACTAAATCCGCGCCTAGACCTGGGCTGTAAGCGTCACTCAAATCACTTTTTAGAGATACGGAAAAGTCAAGTTCAGTGTGGCCTACTCCAGACGATCGAATATCTTCAGGATATAAATCTGCGATAGAACTTTTCCATTTCTTTGCTGCATTGGAAACGGTGGAGGCGCCACCTGTGCTTTTTAGAGATACGGAAAAGTCAAGTTCAGTGTGGCCTACTCCAGACGATCGAAAATCTTCAGGATATAAATCTGCAAGAGAACTTTTCCATTTCTTTGCTGCATTGGAAACGATAGAGGCGCCACCTGTGGATGCACTGGCCGAAACAGAACTGCGGCTTAATTTAGGTATCTCGAAACGGTTTTCACCGTCATGAATAAAGTCATATTCGTGATTAAAGCCTGGGTAATAGACGTATCCATCTTGGTCCACATATTCTTGGCCACTTTCATAAGTCATCGCCTCTTGCGAATTCCGCACACGAAATGTATTGCAGCAATTGTTATGATAGCATCCCGTCCGACAACAGGAATAATTCCCTCGCCTCTCCCGCTCGATTCTTGCTTCATTCGCAGCTTTGGAGTAATTCAAATAATTCTCATCTAGGGTTAGAAAAAATAATTCAAACAGTGCTGGTGGAGCCTTGAAACAAATCTTAGCACATCCCCATTTACTTGCACTTCTCGTCACTTCATTTCCATCCGGATGGGAACCACGCCACAAGCTTCGACTCAGCATCAAAGGGGGCGGAGTACGATTAGGCTGTGTCAACCTCTTGCGATCGTATACATATTTCCCGACGATGGGATCACGGCGATAGGCTTCATATAAAACCAGCGCGAATCCACCGATCGTCATCGCAATTACAAGGGTTGTGGCAATGGCGGTCATAGTCGACTCAGGTGGTGCTGATTGTCCGGCGGCTGTGGCATTGATGAAGCAGATATTGTCTTCCAAAAAACGATGGACGTTAGGATCCTGATGGACGAAATGAAGGGAGTAAAGTTCCCAGATTGTCGTTGCCAGTGGTGAGGCCAAGGCGAGTATGGCGATGAAGATCACCGATGAGTTAAACGGTATCTCGACATACTTCCTGGGTCCGTCTATACTTTCGCCATCAACAGGGTCGGTGCTCATCGTGGTTAGATCCTGTTGATCTTTTGTCTTGCACCTCGCGACCTCTCTTGCCAGATAGGCTTGTATTATACTATACCTACCAAAGTACAAGTACAATATATTACTTATATAATCTGCGTAAAAAGCGACAGTTGTCGCTTTTTTAATACTGACCGGTCTGTC
>JALLPF010000397.1:0-10907 GCA_036939455.1 Cyclotella distinguenda | reverse complement strand
TTTAACGTGCCGCATCGCAATAACATCCACCCTCCTTCCATCGGAAATTGTCGTAACAATGCCTCGGTTACAAGTGCAATGAACGAAACTCCCCGGGGGCTGACCTCTCCAACTAGATTCGTCAGCAGGATCTGCAGAGTCGATGAATGATCTGTCAGAAAGCTCGCTCCTCCGAGGGTAACATAGTGCTCGGTGATTCGCATCAGGATCCTATGGATGTCACACGAGGGCAGGCATATAGGTGAGGTGTTCTGGGCATTCGATGAGCGATATCGCGGATCAAGACTCTTACGCCACATGTTCCATTTCGTTGATGAATTTCGCCGCACGAACGTAAAGTTTTCCAACGAGGATGTCATAGGTCCGGGACAAACGAAGGAGAACGAACCATACCATCAATGCCTCTCCAACGAGGAACGAATTATCTTCGCAATCCAAACTGTTATCGATCATCGGCAAAGCCATAGGGTAGAGCATGGCGGCCTGGTCAGGTCCAACATGTGACGCAACGCACGATGTAATGGCGAGAACGTTTCGTTTCAGCACAATAGTGTCATTATAGGAATTTTCCCAGATCAATGAGAGCGGTTGGACAATGCTATTCAAAATATCGTTATTAAGCGAGCTCCCAGAGACGTGAACGAAAGTGATGAGCACAGCCACCAAATCGAGACAGGAGATTTTGTTGTCAACCTCTGTGCAATCGTTTGTAAGCCTGTACAGGGCGGGGATCGTCGGTTCAACAATAGAAAGAAGTAAATCTGGCATCTCCTCGCAGAGGGGAAGCATAGATTCCATAGCCTGAACCACAGTGAGTCTCACATGTATATCGTTACGATTGTCGTGTAAGGATAAGATGGCAACGATCGAGCTAAGTGGATTGTGAGGAGACCCAAGGTCAACTCGATGAGCATTGCAAGAGAGTAACCAAATCATTCGTTGGCGCAGCACCGGTAGCCGTCTCTTTCGTCATGTAGTGCAAGTAGAGATCGATGAGTGTAGTGCAAATTGTGCACGAGGACATTTTCACATGAACTCACTCCTTGTGAGTCACACTTCGCCAGCAAATTGAGACCTGGTCCTAGGACTGCATCGAACCACGATTTGAATTCGAATCCTGGATAATATTCCAACATGGCGCCCGCCAAACCTGCCCCAGTAAAAACAGCATCCCATTGGTGAACCAATTGGTCCTGTAAGTCTAGCGAATGAGTCGTCCCCAAAGGCAATGAGACTCGAATAACGTCATCATCGATGGTCAGTTCCGCCCCTTCAGTCTGAATCGCCAGTTGTTGTGCGGAGACATTTGTCAGTGCTCCGATGAACCACGGCAACACTCCCTCTCTACCTCGTCGAGACTCCAACAATGCCAAAAAGAGGTTTTGAGCCGCAGGTCCCACATCGTCATCGCACGATAGTTGCATTTCCCATTTGTGAAATTCCTCCGGATCGTCCTCCCAACATGGCGAGCCTTGTTCTCTAGTGTGGAATAACGGAAGAATACAGCGGAGCAATGAGGGGATGAGTGGCGGTGCGAAGAAATTCCACGCGACAGTCCCCTCTTCTGGACTGGGACTTAGGGCTGCCGATAGGAAGGAGAGAAGAGAAACTTCGCGGTATCCTCGCTCGATACCATCTCGAAATGTTCGAAGAAAGGGCCCAGAGTACCTCGCAAAGGTTTCAGGGTGGGTTCGTTGTAGTTTCGATACGGTGTGGCAAAGACCACGCGTTGCGGCATCCCACGGGGTCGAAGGAAGTGGATGGAGGAATTCGTGGATTGAAAACATGGTTAGATCGAGTGCGGGGAGGGTTTGTTCATTTCTAGCCAGTGAGGGAAATGAAGTAAGGAGGCAGTGCGACACGACTTTTGTAGCTGCAACAGTGTACATGATGGAGTGATCCAACTCGTTCTTCGTAGAGATATTCACAATCGGTTCGAGGTAGTTGCTGACAATAGAATCAAGGTACTCATTTAGGTAACAGCATGCGCTCCTCTTTTCGCGTAGCTCTCCAAGCAGTATTTCCAATGCTTCCAACGCATTCAGCCGTACCGTGACGTCAAGTGAATGAAGCGTCGCCGCCATGAGCGAGGGAATCAGATCGCCAAAGTGACGGGGAAGATCCTTCACGCCAATTTTGGAGAGGATCCATGCGGCACTCTTTTGCATAGGCCTGCCATTCGAATCGTTGGAATTGATCACCAATCCAAGTAGGCTCCGCCTCGCCAATCTTCTGACCGGCTCACCGATTGATACCCAGTTATTTCCTCGTTCCGACCATCGACGATCTACAGCGGAACCCAATGATAAAAGAGCCGGCAGCCGAAGAGGAACGTCAGGGCCGTCGAGGAAGGAGAGAAGAACAAGCACATAGGAATCCGTAGTGGTTGATTCGTAATGGAGAAGGGCCGTTTGGGCAAGATGGACGGAGGTAGGAGGAGTATAGGGAGAGTTGAGGAGGACGAGTGATGATCGAATGTGCTGTGACAGGGAGGACTGATCGTCCATGGTTTTACATCGAATAAGTATAAGAAGTACTAGTAGCCACTCTGCTAAAAGTGATGGATGACGACTCGGATTTTATGTGTTTTACGGTATCGTAGGTAGGAGACATATCAGTACAACATAGGTATAATTATTTACTGTGTAAGTATAAGTACCATTGTTTTATTGCCCGAGGTCATCTTCTTCTGTGAAGCAGGGGAATATGGGATTCGAGACACTTTCGTAATGGTTTTCATTTCCTTTCTCGTTTCCGGAAGGCTTTTCTGGAAAATGAGTCTTGCGTGGTCGGTTCGTCACTCGTCACATCATCATCATCCTATCATCATCCCACGGCAATAGGGATATGCGGCCCACGGCACGACCTGCCGCGCCAATTTTTTTGCCTGCAATATCGTTTTTTTCCGTGACGCCAGGATGATTCCCCATAGTACTACCATACTGAGCAGAACCAACCTCATCATCACCGATGATCACTTCTTGATGAGGTACCATACTTCGACCATCGTCGTCGAGCTGTATCGTATCCACATCATCATCATGATGTTGTATCATAATGACGCTGCATAAGCCATTAACGGTCGCCAGTCACTACGTGCACTGTCAGTGACCAAACAGATAGCTCACTCAAGCAGGGTCAAAATCGACACATGAATATAATGGATCCGAAGAGCCTTTCCCTCAATCAAGTGATCACCGTCAATCCAAGAACTCATGGAGAGTTTCACAAGATCGGTGGGGATGCCATCATCACTGCGATTCACTCCACTTCCATCGATGTCCGATACGTCCGTGGTGGAGTAGAGGAGAATGTCTGCTTGTCTGATGTTGAGTTCGAGCGAAAGCAAGGCAAAAGGCAGAGGAAGCAAGATGTCAAGATGAACTTGGGCGTTTTGGGTGGTGAGAAGAATTGTGGCAATAAGAAGAAGAGGGCAGCACTGTCAGAGATTGATGGGAATAGACAAACAAAGATTGGGAAGACAAATCATTCTTTGGGGAAAAAACCTGGAAAGGCCAACAAAGTCGTTGATGGAGATTATCCTAGTGGTTGCGAGGTGAAAGGCAATTGGATGTTCATCAAGGTATGACTACAATGAGAAGGCTGAACCAATATCAGGTTTATGTTTTGTGAACTAAGTATCTCGTGACTACAATCTCTCTCTCCCTAGTCTGGTAAACTCTCCGACTTTACGCCGTACCTCCAAAAAGACACACAGGTCAAATATTGGTGGGACGAATCCGATGGTTGGCTCGACGCCATCATCGTTCATGAGGCCCACAAGGTCACCACGTCGACCGTGATCAAGTGGGTGGCAAAACTAGAGTTCAAGGATGATCGACATAGACGAGCGTTGACGTTTCATCCGAAAGATGCGAGGTGGAAGGTCAACATTGGAGACGTCAAAAAGAAGCTCAACAAGGAGGCCAAGATCAAGGAGGCGGAGGAGCCAAAACAGGATCATCCAAAGGCGAAGGGGACTAGGAATAAAGCCAAGGTCAGTAACAAACAGGATGATGTCCTAAATAAAATTGGTATTTCAAAATATGCCACTCTGAAACGAGCCACGGAATGTAACCATACTGAAACTGACCTCTGCAAGAAGTTCGATAATGCACCAGTACGAAAAAACAAAAAGAATGTCAAAGTTTTGGATGCTGTCCCACCGACGCGTGACCATGCAGAATTGGCTGCGACCAGAATCGACAACATTAAAAAGAAAGAGTTGGTTAGTACTTTAGTAATGGATGCTAAGATCCATTGTATTGTCGACGAAGTTTCCGAGATCAAAATCGCAGAGTCTCGCAACAGAGATGAACCCATCGAATCTAAGTTGGATCGTGCAAATATGGCTAAGACCATGCAAGAGACATTCTGCGAGAAGAAATATAGTGCCATACCCAAGGTGTGTTATGGCACTGTAGCCGAGGCCAATCCGATTCACAGTCTCTGCAAGAAAGAATCCAAATTCGCTTTTCTGGATTACTCAAATGGTGTAAAGCCCCACAAATGTGTCAAATATTGTGATGATCCAGGATCAACAATAGAGGCTGAATCATCATCAAAGAAAGTGAAGGCAACCATGGGCAACATTGCTCGAAACTACGAAATCCGATCACATGAGCATGTAGAACCTACGACTAGTCACGAGGCCGAATCTCCCACCGCATCCGTTGATGATGTGTTTGTCCAAGAGCAAAAGAGATTACAGGAGTTTTCCCCCAGTCCCGCGGCTGGAATCCATAAATCTTCGCCAACGCAAGGTGTCCAATCGGCGATCCCACTGCCCAAGACCTCCCCCAAAATGAAATCTAAACTGGAATGTACCGCCACAGCTAAAGGGTGTCAATCTTTCAATGATTCGAGTAGCAATGAAACTACCATGATTGAGCGTCTATACAGGGCGGAATGTATCAAGGCCAACGACTTTGTACTTGAGATGAAGGGAGCGGGAAATGTCAATCAGAGTCCCGCTTCTCCCGGCGAGAGTGTTGGGTCGGACCCTTCTCTTGATGTCAAGCTTGACCATGCGTGAGTTGATTGATTCGTTTGATTGCGTAGAAATATATTATACCAACATCAAAATACTTCGTTTCCTTTATCTCATTTGCAGCCGAATGGAACGGTTCAACACCGCCTGGAGAGATGTAATGTTCAAACGAGGGATTCAAAGTATGTATGTGGAAGAATTATTAATCAAGATCAATGCCTACTACAGTGACGAATCGACAAAGCAAAAGCTGTTTTCGCCTTTCGAAGCGAAAGCGTACCTCAGAGAGCTTGATTCAAAAGGTCATATTTTTGCGGTCTGGACCGAGGGAAAGTATGGCATAATTTATGCGATCTAATTCCGGGCTTTACTTCAAAGCTATCGTTGGCGCAGATAGTGATATATTGCTGTGAATATTAACCGTATCGTTTCAAAAAAATGTTATCTGTCTACAAATGACATATTACTATGAGTTACTATGAATGAATGTGTTGTCACAGCAGTCTCCTGTATCTTCAAACGCAAGTTGAGCCTTTATGTCCGCATAATCTCTTGCAATCTCTGTCATGAATATATGATCTAATGGCAACTTCTTAATTGCATAAATCCCCACAGCCCTCTCGATGTAAATACTTGCAGAGTGATACGTTTTTTGGGTGAATGCCAATTTTCCCAATTTATGCAAGATTCGGCCGACATCAATGTGATCGTCGCCCAGAACACCAATTCGTATCTTCAAAGCTTCATCGTATGATTTCATTGCGCTGGAAATATTTCCCAGTCTCTCATGTGCATCCGCGAGGCATCCCAATGTCATGGCTACAGTTATGTGCTTGTGACCGAACCGGATTTTTTGCATCTCTGCCACCTGCTCAAACAGCGATACCCCCTCCGCGAAATTCCCGCGGCTGCATTCAATGGTAGCGATGTTGTGCAGTGTAACTGCGACTTCGGGATGGGATAGGCCGAGATGTAGAGTCTCTATTCCCAATACCTCTCGATATATTGCGAAAGCTTCGTCATAATCGCCGGTTTCCATGTGTAGATCACCAATGTTGCCCAAGATTGCCGCAATGTGAGAATGTTCGTTGCCATGGACTTGTTTCATTCCACGCAATGATGCATTGTATGCAGAGAGAGCCGCAGCGTACCTCTGTCTCCGTCGATGAATTTGTCCAATCTGATGCAATGTCATGGCGACATCTACATCCGCGCTTTCGCCGTTCTCTCCCATTGTATCGACAGCAGATGCTACTTTAGGAGACGGCCCAACAAACAAATCGTCGTAATAGAATTTTGTAGAATTGGAGTGAGTGGTCTCCTGTGCTAACGCCCATCGATCAAACCTCTTTTCTAGAAATAGTTCCATTTCACCTGATTCGCTTTCTGAAAGGTTGACCGCGCCTCTGACTTTTGAAATGACGGAGTCTTCTCGTCGACTACTGACAGTACTGTTTTTGCTTACGCTTGTGGAATTGACCATCCGTATTTCATCTAATGAAAAAGACTCGTCCATCTCGTTTTCAATATTCTCCAAGAATGAATCAGTGGCCGAATTTTGTTCACGCAGGATTCTGTCCTCAGAGCCATCGTCGAAGTCATTGTTCGGTGTAATGCCTTTCTCTTCTTCGTCGATTTTCGATAGTTCACGAAGCTTAATATATTTGACTGCGTACCTCAAACTTGCATGATAGAATCTCAGAGCCTTATCATCACTCCCATTATGCTCCAATATCATTCCCATGTCTCTCAAAGTCACGCTAGTGGTGAATGGATTCTCATTCCAAAACGTCGTCGTCTTCCTGCCCGTCACTCCGTTCTTCTTATGACGACCCTTGAGTCCCAACTCGTAGATCTGCATCGCTTCGGTATACTCCCCCCTCTTTATCTGGACGCTCCCCATTATATTCAGCAGGACGGGTAAGCTGGGATGATCGATGCCGAGGGAGTCCCTCCTCATCCGATATGCTATGGTGTACATTTTTAATGCTCGTATGAATTGTTTTTTTTCCTCGTGCTCCAAGCCCATCCTAACGATGTCCGCTGAATTGGATAGGGTAGATTGGGCGTGATGAGCGTCATTTAGTAATTTCAAAACTTTGACCGTGAGTGGATCGCTATCAGAATAACCTGCCACGTTCATTTCTTTCAAGACCTGAAGATAGTACTTCATCGCGAGCCGATACCGAAATGTGTGATTGTGCGCGCGCTGAGCTTTTTTCAACAGCGTCGCAATCGCTTCCCTCGATGAATCCGACGGTTTATGACATTTTGTTCTTCCGTCCATAGAATTTTGCCGTCTCACTAATTCGGCGGCATAGTCTCGCTCAAACATAGTTTGTGATGTATGTTGATTGCCCAGGCTGCCACCCGTCATGGTACTTAGGAACGAGCAAACCCTAGCAATGACAGGATTAGGCGGCGATAAGATTTTCCGAATAATTTCATCCTCCTGATCTTCCGACTGTGAAGAGAGTCCTCTCGTATGAAGGCAGGAATTCGTCGTTCCTGAGTGTAGAAACAATGAGCTCATTAGATTTTTTTTAATGTTGAAACCAGATTCATTCTTGATACTACGATGTCTATTGTTTTCATTGTATTCTCGTTCCTTGGGTGTGAGATCGAACTTGACTTTGTTCGTGTTTCGCACTCTAAACAAAGCTAGAAGTGGATCTGTCTCTGCTTCTTCCTCACCAGTTGGCAATGACGGTGTCTCCTTGCTTCCACAGCTGCCATCTGATTCTTTATCACTACAAATTGAGAACGAAATAGATGCGCTGCTTTTGATACTGCGACGACGGGAGGGCAGGTTTGGCTTCCGTATCGACAACCATTTTGTCAGAGGTGCACGCTTCGCTGAAGCTCTTGCAAGAGTTGGAACTTGCTGTGACGATGACTCCTGTTGTCCCAACGACGCTGAGCATTCCACATGGTCATCGTAACCTTTGCGGCTCGTTTCCAATTTCAATGGCGAAGTAGAGCTTGACACGAGAGCAGTCGTTTTGTTCGGTTGTGGTGCGAAGTCGTCCACGGAGACATCAAGTTGGGCTTCATTAAGCATAGTCTAAAGAATCCAGTCTAGAATCTGCCTGTCGAAACTATAATGTCGAACTATCGCTTTCATGAAGCAATTCAAATTCAGGTCACCTGACAAAGTGACATGAGTGTTTATCGTATGCATTAACGCATTAACTATTGATCAGGGCAACGTATGGTACGAGGTTAAGACGTGAATTGGGACGGCAGCCATCGTCGTCGGTTCCTGTCGGTCCAACCTGAATCTTGAAAAAAATACTTCCGATAATTCTCAATCGTTGCTGCAAAGGAACTAATACTTCGGCATATCAAATAATATAAGTAACATGAAACTGGCGCATTCCAACATCCAAAATAAAACCATCGAACCTCAACACCATGACGAAGTTTTCACTTCGCGTAATAATAATATCATCGTGTATCGAGTCAGGGCATTTCTTTTCACCGCCCGAAACATGTTGGAACTTTGCCTCCTCCTTTAGTCAACGGAGCGTTTATTGCCGCCATCGATGCATCCAATCGCAATATTGTACATCAGACAGGATCAGCGATGGATCCAGGACTATTGAAAATGGTTAGACGGGTGTTTTTTTCGAATAAAATACGTTGTCAAACATGTTGATCCTCACGCGCACATCGGTCATCTTCACCTAGTTGATCTTTGCGTCATAGGTGCGGGCATATCTGGCCTCTCCGCAGCCATCACTGCATCCGATCAATCCATAGACCAAACCAAAAAAAGGATACTTATTATCGAGTCGGATTCTCGTGTAGGAGGCAGAGTCAAATCTGATCACACATCGGATGGATTCGTTCTTGATCGAGGATTCGCTGTCTTCATCAAAGAATATCCCGTGTCCAAACGTCTTTTAGATTACGACTCATTGGGATTGGCAGAATTTTTACCAGGCTCACGTGTTAAATTAGTTCGACGAGATGGTCTAGCTTCATTTTCCGATCCTCTTCGCAGAAGGAGAGATCTGTTTCGGGCATTGTGGTCACCGGTTGGGACGACGATGGACAAATTACGACTGGCTCCCTTGGTCTTTAATGTTGTAAGCAAGAGCGTCGATGAGTTGTTCCTCATGGACGAGACAGATACTCTGACTTGTTTGAGAGATACATATCATTTTTCAGAGGAGTTCATTTCGTCATTTTTTGAGCCCTTTCTCGAAGGTATCTATTTGACATCATTGGACCGGCAAAGTTCCCGGATGTTTCATTTTATATTCAAAATGTTTACTCTGGGAAATGCTGCCTTACCTGCCGGAGGAATGCAGAGTGTTTCTGATCAGCTGGGTAACAAAGCTGCTGAACTTGGTGTTGAAGTACGCTGTGGGTCGTCTGCCAGACTCATACAACAACAAATCGACGGAACATTTGTCGTAGACTTCACTTCTGATGACGACCAAATTTCACAACTATGTGCGAAGAGTTTAGTAATCGCAACCGACGAAAAAGTAGCAAAGGTGTTAATATCGAATCATACAACGGGACTGGTATCAACATCTCAATTTCCTGAGCTCTCCCAACGCTGTGTTGGCTGTATGTATTATGCTCTGCCCTCTCCTGCTCCACTCTTAGAACCTATTCTGATTCTAAACGGGGAAGGCCCCAAACGCCGCAACACCAAAGATTTTCCAATCAACAACGTTTGTTTCCCATCGGTCATTCAAAATAATGGGTACGCGCCGATTGGTTACGATTTGTGCAGCGTATCAATACTGGAAAATGCTCTAAGAGAACACAACGATGATCTTGTCTCGCTGGATTTATCCATTCGCAAGCAGCTGTCATCCTGGTTCCCGAACTACGCTGCTGAAATAATCGATGAAACAAAATGGGTGCAAAAGGGATGCTACATTGTTCGAGGTGCTCAACCCTCCCAATATGGCGAGCCCGGATGCGCGAATATTAACGGCGGACGTGATTGTAGGTCGTATCGCGGATCGCCCCTGCCCCCAGGAATGTTTTTGTGCGGTGACTACATGGCGACATCTACATTTAATGGTGCGTTAGAAAGCGGATTAAATGCTGGGAAAGCGGCAGTGTCGTTTCTCTCATTGAGTTGATGTAAAGAACCAATTTTTGCGTTATTGACAACTGGTGTCGGAATGTTCAATCGCTGGAAGCTCTAAATAATGTTGCTATCACGAATCCTGACCAGACGAATGAAACATGATTAATTACTTTGATCTATCTATGTCGTGTTTCAGACTGATAATCTGTGTTGTTTGATTTCGAGACGTAGACAATCGGAATAGAAGATCGAAGAATGCCAGATTTGTCGAACCCAAGGCCGAGACAGCACAGATTCCCGGTGAAAATGACGGCGGCACCGCACCGGAAGCTGATTTCTGATTTCGGGATTAAAATCAACCAACAAGCCAACATCATAAAACAAGGCCGCATCATATTATTGTATTTAGTCATTGCGAAGACGGTGACACTTTTGAGGCAGATCATCCCATTTCAGGGGAAGTAATGAAAAATGGATGCAAGCGTAATTCTGAGAGGATATTCCAATCACTTCGAGGATGAGTGATTAACGTACCACCTGTTAATAGACGAATGTGACTGAAATACCACGGAAGTTCGCGACTGCATCATCTGGACGAGATGATGATGTTGTGTAGATAACTCGCCCGTCGCTAGGTAGGTATTTCGCAGCCACAATTTCAGGCAGCACGAATGGCATCCTCTATCCCGAATGTTGGCCAAACCTGATTGTCAACAATCTGATCTTTCACTAGTCTTATGGGACTCTGATTGTTCAGAGTGACTGGTGTTTTGCCACCCTTCGAATCACATCGAATCCTGTTGTTGGGTGCATCGCTTGCGGCCAACGAGCCATCGCGTGGAGAAGTTGTTTTCTGGCGCT
>JALLPF010000396.1:0-10933 GCA_036939455.1 Cyclotella distinguenda | reverse complement strand
AGCAATGACCGCGTTTCCGGATAGTAAACGTTTCCGGATAGTGGGATAACAGATCATCATCATCACTCTGCTCAACAAGATTTCCAGATTCCAGACTACGATACCAACACAACAAAGCATGATTGACTTCGATTACAATGACGGTCGTTGAAGTATCATCAACACAATAAGACCTCAATTATTGTCAACTGCGTTAGGAAATTTCACCCGTTCATCATGATCAGTCTCCCAAGTACTAACTTTAGGGCATCCAGCCTCTTACTCCTAGTATTTTGTAGCATCTAAGATGCTCTATGGAGGACACGGAATATCCATGTTGTATTCATAAAACTAGAATTCGACAGGACTACAACAGTTTCAGTTCACAAAGTGAGTTTGAAATTTTCACTCCAATGAGAGTGCCTATTGCGTAACCAAGTACACCGTAAAGTGTGGCCGAAATAATCAAAGCTTGACGATAAAGACCAGTTGCAATAGACATAGAATTTGAAGTTTGAGCTAATCCAGCTGCAAATGCAGCAGCTGTGGATGGTCCACCAATCGCTGCATTTGATGCAGTCAATAATTCTTCCCAACTTGTCTGTGGCCACCGGAATTTCAATAGGTCTCCCATTCTTTGTAAGAACATGCTTTTGGTGATGGCACATGTTCCAACCAGGATTACAAGAGAGTGCACCACCAAAGCAAGAGATGCAAATGCCAATACCATGGGTCCACTATAGATTGCGGAAGATATATTAGCAGTCGTTCCCACTGCAGCGAATAGGAGATGGAAGCATATGCTAGATAGAAATGACCCAGCGTGTGATATCTCATATAAAATGCTAGTCAAACCTGAATATGCAACATATTCAAAAGCTGTTCTGTTAGTTCTTTCAGAATGATGCATAAGCGAGTGCAAAGCGTTTAATCCGAGCCTGAACAATCTATCAAAACCTAATCCGAACACTGCTAAAAATGCACACATAGTACCCGGAATGCCAAAACACATGTCCAATGTCCTCTCTAATCGAGATGCCAATGAGACCGAAGACAGTGCTACTGATATTGCAATGATCGCTGCACCAAAGAATTCTGCAGATACTGACTGAGTCGTAGGTTTGAACTCAATCGCGCCCGCGTCGTGTCCCTGACCATCATCGATTCGAGTGGAGTCGTTCCTCCGAGTAGGAAAAATGCGTTGCAATGAAGTAGACTTGGAGGCAGCACTGAGCATGGCAAAGTAGAGAGCCATCACGACCAAGTCGGCCGCTGCCATACTTCCAAACATGCTCCCCATTCTACCGATATCGTCGTTCGTTAGAATTTTCGCGGCGGCAAAGAAGTTGACCGTGCCACCAATGTACGATGCGCAGAGACAGCCTGCAAGAATGGCAGATGACATTCCGAAAGTTGCAGTAATCTGTGCGGATGTCACTGCAGGGGTTGGCAACGGCACGAACAAGTACGAGGCAACGCATCCTAATATGGAACCGATGCATCCGATGACAAAAGGGGTTGCCATTCCGAGAATGCAATTCATAATGATTCCCGAGTTAGAAGTAGATTGTGATGTCCCCGTCTCCTTCGATGACGTATTTGACGATGAGAGGAGAGAGAAAACAAGCGATGACGGCAAAAATACATTCCAGCACCAATCATACATGAAATGATCGGTAGGCACTTTTGGAACGTGTTGTAATATGGTCGACAACTTCACGAGTACAGTGTTGGAACCCTGCACCTTCAAATAAGGCATAGCTTGTGATAGGTTCGAAATCAAAGCCGCCGATAATAATGTTATTATATGGCCTCCCCCCGATTGTTTTGAGTGGATGTCGAAGACGACGCCGAACAATGTAGATAATAAAAGGGTCCCTGCGGCCGAAATATTGTTAATTGTAGAGTGTGCTGTAAATAGTATGCCACGGGTGCTTCTGCAGGGACGAAATCGTTTTCGGATAGAATCATCATATCGACGACTCACGGAATGAAATTGCAGATAGGATGGAGTTGATAATCGATTCAACAAGTTTGATTTCCACAGATATCCTTGTCTCCATTGAAAATTGGTATATGTTGGCACTGCGACAAAAGAGGAGATCGATGATGGAATGAAAGAAGAGGCGATGACGAGAGATTCCGACTTTCTCCTTAGGCCAGAATCTCCACCTCGTACATCCTGTGGAATGATGAGAAGGAGCAGAGGCAGAAGCGAACGAGAGGAGGGCATTACGAGATGCGGCATTGATTCTGCTGCCGCCACCCTCGCTTGTCCACTATAAGTACCTACTACTATACTTACTTACTTCTTTCGTACAAGTAGTACTAGGTAGGTATGGTGCTATGCTAAAGTACCACCCTGTCGTACCACCTATCGTAGGCTGGAATCTTTTGGAATAAAATCAAATAAGTACTTCATAGGTAATGAAGGTATGAGTAGGTAGGTACTTGGTTGATAGGATAGTACTCATAGGTAAAGTACTTCTTAGTACGTACTTATATAAGTATAAGTACTTCCTTACTTATAAAGAGACTAGGATAATAGGTTATGAGTGTCTAATAGATCCTGTAGCGACCAATGACGGGGAATCATGATGGATTGCGTGTGAATCTTTGTCGGGTCGAGAACGTGTTGCGTGCGTCGTCACTTTTTCTCAATGCTCCTGCTCCGTGTTCGACGATCCAACGACGCACCGTCGACGTAGTAGTAAGTGAGATAGGGTATCGTACGATACTGCATGATGGAAGATCTCACAATGAGATTGAATCTCGTCGAATAAAACAACACTGTGATTGTACCGAATACAAATAATAATAATATCAAAACCCCAATCTTACCAAAATAATAACCATGGCATCCATAAGCGCCTCGACAACTCACAAGGTGGTCAAAAAGACCATCGCGCCAAAACAACCCTCAAAACCAACCAACCTCCTCAAAACCGGCACGTCCTCCAAACCAAAATCCAACAGTGCCGCCCAACCTCAACGTCGCGGAGCCGTCGCACCCAAATTAAAATCCTCCGAATTGAACCATCCCGAAACCCTCTCCGCATTTCTCTCCCTCCCCGAATCCCAACAGAGGGATCGCCTATCGTACGAATTCCTCCCCCACTGCTTCGGCGAACGCGCCACTTTTCACGAAGGAATCAACCGACCCCACACGGCATCGACCACCCAATCACGCGGCGCTGCTGCTGCAGACGTGGCCGTCATTGTCAAATCCCTCGGACCCGTGGTCGTCCTGAAGCGCTTTGGGGTATTGAACGAAATCGAAAAGATTTTGCTGCCTCTGGGAATTGGCGCGGTGTTTGGCAACGGACCGGGGAGGGGGATTCATCCCGGCGGAGGTATGAGGAAGATCGCCAGTACGCTTTCTTTGGCGAGTATGGACTCGGCCAATGCGGTAGGGGAGAAGAGCTCGGGGGATTTAATGGGTATGTCCGTATCCACCGTGTCCCTCGGGGGGAATAGCACCATTGCGAGCGATTCCAAGAGAGGAAAGGTGACTCCTGCGAATGCGAGGGAGGGGGCGATGTTGTTGCTGCGTGCCATGTGCGAATTGGGAATTAAGAGCGTGGAACCTTTCGTCGTGCCCCTTCTGGCGGCGACGCTGGATGAGTGCGGGTCGAGTTCTTCCTCGGTTCGTGAGGCGGCAGAGGATGCCACCGCTTCCATCGTGACATTGGCCAACCCGCTCGTGATGCCGCTTATGGTGGTTCCTGTCTTGTTCGAGGCGTTGCGCAGTCCCGAATGGAGGGTGAAGGCGTGTGCTCTCGAACGATTGTGCCAGGTTGCCGAGCGCGCTCCGCGGCAAACGTCGAAACTTCTTCCCAAGATTATTCCTACCGTGACGGATCAGATTTGGGACACCAAGCCCCAGGTTACAAAGGCGGCGTTGGGAGCTCTGTTGGCGGTTTGTCAGACGAATGATAATCCCGATATTAGACCGGCGTTACCTGCTGTGGTTCATGCCATATCCAAGCCGGCAGATACCTACAAGGCGGTAGAGGAATTGATGGCAACGACTTTTGTCGCCACGGTGGATGCATCGACACTATCGATTCTTTGTCCTATTCTTAGCCGCGGTCTCAAAGAGAAGAATGCTCTTCGCAAGCGTTCTTGCTGCGTTGTCATTGAAAACATGAGCCGTTTGGTCGACAGTCCCAACGCCGTGGCCCCATTCGGTCCCCTTCTCGTTCCTGAATTGAAAAAGGTTGTGGAAAACGTACAATTTGAAGACATTCGTGATGTGGCACTGAGTGCATTACAGGCTCTGACGAAGGCGTTGGGTCATGCGGATATCGAAGCTGCAGTGGCAATGATCATGAGAGATGAGGCTCGTAGGGCCGAGTCGGAGCAACAGCGAATCGAGGAGGCCCTGGAAGAGGAGAAGATTCAGGAGGAAGAGATGAGGTTGAAAGAGGAAGAAGAGAGGAGACAATTTAAGGAAGCGATGGAGGCTCAGAGGTTGTTAGATAAATTGGCTTTAGAGGAGGAACATGCGAAGAAACAGGAAGATATGTTGAAGAAGGAACAATTGAAAAAGAGTACCAAGACGGAGGATGGGAAGTGTCAAGGCTGCAATCTGAAGAAGTGTAAAAAGACATGTTTGTTTTACTCCGAATAGATGGATTATATTAAGGTTGACTCGATCGATTGGGGTAGATGGATGACACTGCCTTGAACTCAATCATTTGGTATTATACGAATAGAACTTGATTTGCCTCCACGCCCTTAGAGAGAGGGATAGCGCTTTCGTGACATTAAAAAATAATAAAGAATTACTATTGAGGTAATAATATTGTGATGATAGGGATGGGGAATAGAAGATAGGCTCGTATTTATTTTACACCTGACTTTCGTTCTGCGGATACCGAAGACTTCTGCCGAAGTTTGTCAGGACGATTGTTAGATTTTACGACCAGTCAGAACCAATAGAATACCCATCCGTAGACGTTGTTACAGCCAATACTCCATGCTTTGAACCGTAGATATCATGCCAATGACATGATTTCAAATTTAAAATCCAAACCGCACTGCTCCGTCGACATTCTCATAATCAACAAACCGAGCGATGTCGAAGATGACCGACTTGAACGCAACACCAATCATCGTCCCGACGACGCCCCCAAACAATGTTGCCAACACAATCCATTCGCCTCTCCCAGCATTCCTCTTTGGAGCGTTCCTGTCAGTGTTCGCCTGGCTTGCAAATCAAATGTGGATTTTGTTGTCGTTGTTCCTGTTTGGCCCTTTTGAATGGTCGGCCAATAGTGCATGGCCTCATATAGTACTATGCAGCGCCGGGTCGATCGTTACCTCCATTGCTTGGTGTTCCGTGTTCACGGCTTATTTCCCTGAACATACCGAAGTTGGAGATGATGACATCCATCATTGGAAGTATCAACAAGATGTATCCAGCGCTCTGCAAGATTTGGGAGAATTAGGATTCATGATTGGATATCTCACCTCCCATTACTTTGGTGTAAAAGTTATAAGTCACTTGAAGCATATTTCGACGAATTATGACAACGGGATTGATTTTAGGGTAATGTTTGCGCTGTTGCTATTGTGGATTATCCTATCAAAAATAAAGGACTTTGTGACTGCAACAAAGCGTGCTCGACGTTATGAATCGACCGATGCCGTGTATGAAGCCCGCTATGTGCGTCTAGTCTGATGCCACTGAACTTTAGTTTCTAGTCAGTGTCCTTGATCATGGAGTGGAACGTTTAATTAGTCGTGACTTTCAAATTGGCAAATAGTGATGCAGATTTTTATATTTTCTCCATCAGAGATTGAATTAAAACTAGATGCGATGATCAGACGATACTACTTATCTGTGTTCTTGTTTCGTGACTGCCAAGCTGTCATGGTTGCCCTTATACGATTGAGGTATTTACACGCTTTTACTTGGAACCAGGAATTCGTAGCTGATCAGCATATCTCCATAACATATTTGGCGAAATCAGCCCATCCATTTCGTGTACAACGAACTTCTTTCCATTCCCTGAAAATTCAAAAGTCTTGAGAACCTTTGAGCCGTTGAGTGCTACCCCACCGTCCTCCTTGCCTCCGATGCCGAACATTCCGCCAGAAACCGATCTTTCACACATGACTTCACCACCTAACGTAATCACACCTCCCGAATCAAATAGCACTTTCGCAGTCACAGGCTCAGCAATGACATGATATGCGGAAATCTTTTCGACAACCTCGTCATTTCTCACATCGATTAGCTGGGCTCTTTTCTTCTCACCAAGCGACGAAAAGGCATTTTCATTGGGTACGAACATGGTGTAACCCATAACCGACTTGTTGATGGCTTTGATTGCATCATTGTTTTTCGACAGAATGGTTGAGAATGACGGGTAGTTGCTTGAAATGAAATCTTGAAATTCGTCGCTTGTGCTTCGACATCTCGACAGGACGCTCGGGTGACGTCGAGGCAGTTGGAAAGCATATAGACGTTCACATGTAGCGGTGAGGCAAATGATTAGTAGGAGGGAACGGATGGCCATTGTTTTATTCCAAAGCTGAACGACGCCCAAAGAGTTCGACCACCATGCAATTTTGGTGGGTGTCAAGAGGGAAACGAAGGTGTCAAGGAGTACATACGATTCGTACTTTAGATACTTATACGAAACACGAACGCGGATTATTATTTTTTGGTTATACCTACCAAGCTAATATGGGTCTACCTTTACGAGGAGGCGTGACTTCCGTTGACAGTTGACGCACCCTGATTCGATGATACCTCTCGTTGCTTTTTTGTTCGCTATCGATAAGTACCCTACACCATCAAACAAAGGTAAAACTCCTCCTGTGGAGATCATTCATTCTACAGGACCACGATAACCGTTCACAATTATAATTATTACGTATCATGGGGTTGCTCCGCTTGGTCATCGTGTCGGTGGCAGCCGCTGCAAATGCATACGTGCCACCACACATGGAACTTCCAGATAGTTGGACCGACATTACTACAACAACGGTAAGTACAGCGAGTCCGAACAGTTCAGACATCCGAATGATGATGTTGGTCTAACCTGATGAACCCTTTTCTCCTTGTCTTTAAGCTTACGCCTCTAGAATTTTCATCTGATGTTTCATCTGCATTGGAAGGATCCAGCTACGCCTCACCTGTGGTCGTGGGGTCGTCATGTATGCTTGCATCTGAGGTCGTTCGTAAACACAGTGGCAAGCACGGATCCATAGCCTTTGCGGTTAGAAGACCTGGTACGGAAACGTTATCTTTTGTATCAGTCGAACCATTCATTTTGTCTATTCTCTGTAGTCTCTCAAAAATATTCATAACCTTCGACTGAAATATTAGGATGAGCCTTGTGCCGCGAGGAAGGCAGAGCTATCGCTGATCTCGCGGCAAGAAATGATGCCCCGCTGGATGGATTCGGAATATTTGGACTTGTGAAGGAAGCGGGGGTTGATGATCAAGGTGAAAGATCTTATCCGATTCACTACTTCTACTGGTATATTTATCGTGATTCTTACACCTTCGACTCCTTTTGGTTTAGGTCTAGCTGAATTTCAGTCGGTGTTCTTCCCGTACCCACTCTACAGAGATGACTCGTAAGATTCCCATGTTCATTCGTTACAATTGTTCTATGCATTACAGGATTGTCCTGCTATGTTTTCACTATCTACTGTTTCTGTTGAATAGATCTTCATTTTACACTGCTCTCGGTTCGAGAAAAATATCCCTGTCATTCTGGAATCCCTTGAAAATGTTCAGAGGAATACGGAACATCTATAGGAGGTTATCAGGAAAAAATATCAGCGGTAACTTGAAAGGGGAAGGGAGAATACAAGGTGGAATAATTATTTTTGACAAATCGGGTGCGCGTTACGCGTACAGAGAAGAGACAGGACTTGAAGTTCCAATTGAAGACATTATTGCTGTCGTCCGACACATTAAAGCAGAGGTCTAGCGCAACATTCGTTCAATAATATGACTGCATGGTCCGCTGTAATGACGGCATATGATTATGATAGTTTTGATGAAGCGGAAAGATCAAAACAATATTATTATGCCTGATACCAGTACCAGGATCTCCTCTGTTCTGATTGATAGAAGATGTTCGCAGAAGATACAACATCATGGGCCTCACCCTAAACCTAACTTTTTAATCTTTGATATCCTGTTTTACTTTACCTTTATTAGTTGTCGGGAACTATCAATGAAAATAATTGTTTTTGTTCTAATGGAAAGGTATTTTATTTATTTCCTTATTGACAGTACTTCTTTTATCACACTTCCATCATCATCAATCTTCATCGAATCTATCCTGATTCAAAATTACAGTCATAATTTCGGTCCGCCACCGTCAACAGCTCTTTCATCATGGAGAATAATTACGGAGAATACTCACCATTAATAATTGGAAAGAAAAAGGGAAGCAAATCTCTGTTTCACAGAAGTTTGCGAATGACGACTCCCGCAGCAGCCGTCATTGCAATGGCAACCGTGGCTCTCGTTATGATACGCGACGACCCCATGCCCTTTTCGAATCGAACAAAGAACATCATTCTCATCCGTGAACATCCAACCTCACCAGCCACACCATTTCCAGAAAATTTTCTATGGGGAGCCGCGACTTCGGCGTATCAAATTGAAGGAGGCGCTTCAAGCGGTGGACGAGGATTGTCGATTTGGGATACTTGGTGCGCTAATGCTGATAATTGCAATGGCGACACGGGTTTCACCGCAGATGACCATTTTAACCGATGGGAGGAAGATATAGATTTGATGGAAAGCATGGGACTGAAGGCCTATCGTTTGTCCATATCTTGGAGCCGAATTCTTCCTAATGGTACCGCGGAAGGTACAGAGAGTTGTGACCATCGATACTCCATGACCAAAGGTATCAATTACGAGGGTCTTGAATTCTACAACAGGATTATTGATAGTCTTATCGCTAAGAAAATCGAGCCTTTCGTTACGGTACACCACTGGGACTTACCACAAGCGTTACAAGATCGATATGGTGGATGGGAAAGCCCACAAATAGTTGAAGATTTTGCGAAGTACGCCAGAATTTGCTTCCAGTTTTTTGGTGACAGAGTCAAGTACTGGACAACAATAAACGAGCCGTGGAGTATTGCGATCCAAGGGTACGAACAGGGAACGAAAGCTCCTGGCTGCACAGGAAAAGCTTACTTGGTTGGTCATCATTTGCTGTTAGCTCATTCCCGGGCAGTCGCTGTGTTTAGAGAAGAAGGATATTCGAAGTGGTATCTTCATGGCAGTGGCAACGAAACAGGTATGATAGGAATATCGAATTCGGGCGATTATCGATATCCTTTGAACCCAGAGAGTAAATTTGATTCGGATGCAGCCACGCGAGCTAAGGAGTTCCAAATGGGTTGGATGGTAAGTGTCACATGCAGTCATTTTCGACTTGGTTGCGTAACACTGCACACTCCTTTGCAAACGCCCGATATCTCCTAAAACAGACGGACCCCATCTGGCTAGGTGATTACCCGTCATCCATGAAGACTTTGCTTGGGAGTCGTCTACCAAAGTTCACACAAGACGAGAAGACCATGCTAAAAGGGTCCGCAGACTTCATTGGTCTCAATCATTACTCGTCACAACTAGCTTCGAAACCTAACAGTCCTCCCACCTATGGAGGATACTGGGAAGATCAACAAGTTACACTCAGTGACAATCCGAAGTGGAACAAGACGTTGATGGGATGGAACATTGTGCCAGACGGTGCTCGTGAAATGCTTTTGTGGTTGGACAAGAGATACGACCATCCTCTAATTTTTGTAACCGAGAATGGCATGGCTACCGATGAACCAGATCTGGATCATTCCCTTCACGACGAGAGCAGAAAATATTATCTAGAGGGTTATATCAACGGATTCGGCCAAGCTGTGAAACAGGGAGTAAATCTGGGAGGATATTTTGTATGGAGTCTGATGGATAATTTCGAATGGGAGTATGGGTTTTCGAAGAGGTTTGGTTTGATACACGTCAATTACACAACGCTACAACGAACTCCCAAGGCTTCGGCGGATTGGTATAAGATGACTATTGAAATGAATGGCGCCAACATCAATTGGACTACCCAGGGTGAAGGCAAAGCTTCCATCGGTCGTAAGAAGAAGAGGTCCAGGAAATTTTAAACAACCGTTGTACAGTGTTCTATAATTATTGATGTTTATTGAAAATCTACTTTCATTTCTTTAGCTGATCAGCTCTGAAGACCACTGCTTGTATGTAAATGCTTCGACGCGTTTTTAATTTTGATCCTCATGGAATGAGCATATCCAAAAAAGAGAATGACTTGTTCTTCACCCTAGCCTCTGCCAAATCATCATATTTGATCGTTCCCCTCCCCTTCTTCATCGCAATTTCTTGACTATCCTTCGCCAGTTTTTTAATAAACAATTCAGTCGCGTGCGTAACAAGAATCGCGGCATCATTTTGAACAATGCCCACACCCGGTTCCAGCTTCATCGTTCGTTTAATCGCACGATAAGGTATGGTCAAACCGCTCACCGCCGGTTTCCTGGGTTTCCTATCGTTGTACAACCTCTTCTCCTTTTTCGACGCAGATAGGGATGCTCGAGGTGGAGTCGCGCAACTCTCACTGCGGGAGCGTTTTCGCACCGGAGTGCGACTGCTGTCATCCCCCGTGGCGAATGAATTATCATCTTCCCCCGGAGCGTCGAGGTCCTCATCTCCCAGATTGTCCTTGTCTTCGTCGTCCTCGGAGTTGTCCATTCCGGATGCGACTACGGATGCGATTGGCGCGTCGTCCTCTTCATAGTCATCGGATTCGTCTTCGTCGTTTTCATGACCGTATACTTCGGCCATTGTAGGGTTTGAAGATGATACTATAGATTGATCGTCGTCGTCCATAGTGTTGAAATGTAGCAAGAATTACGACGGGTTAGACTCTGTCTCGTCGTATTGCAC
>JALLPF010000395.1:0-11559 GCA_036939455.1 Cyclotella distinguenda | reverse complement strand
GTGCCCTGATCCACGAAATTATCTGCCATGCCAGCATCGATCCGATCCTCCCATCTCACCCTCTCGAATCGGACCCCTCCTCTATTCGTCTGGCCGCTGAAATCGCACACGCAGGGTACGATCCAGTGGAGGTGGTGAGGGAGCTCTTCTCCACGACCAAAGACGCTGCGATGAATCTCATTCGAATGAGATCTCGTCTGGGAGGGTGGACTGGCAAGACGGACAGGATTCGCGTTGAGCATGAGGATCGAAAAGTGTGTTTGATTCGTGAGGACAAGGGATCAGGGAGGGAGACGAAGCCCTTTGTAACTCGATTGAATGCATCGCATTATCGCAAGCTGAGAAAAATGTACGATTCGATGTATCCGTCGTCGACGGGACGGAATAGGGAGGCGACGAGACTCGTACATGCATTTCACGCGGTGCTCTTTGCAATGCTGATTCGATACTCGTCACTCTCTGGAGAACAGCAATTGAACGATCTGAGAGGTGGTGGAATGCAGGGAGCAATCCACGAAAATGTATTCGACTTTTTGAAGAAGTGGTTCGGACCGAATGGAACNGGGAGCAATCCACGAAAATGTATTCGACTTTTTGAAGAAGTGGTTCGGACCGAATGGAACGGAGTGTTTTGCCTCTCCGTTCAATTGCACGTTATCACGGTACTATTCCGCCTTTTCGTCTCCTGACATAGATGGTCATTTCGGGTCACTCGGAGATTTCTTTGGACCGTGCCCGTCCTCAAAATTCCTCATGGATGGAGGATGGTACGAGGTCAACCCCCCCTTTTCGCCGGGTGTCATGGACAGAATGATTCGGAGAATAGATGAGCTGCTAGACGAGGCTGCCGAACGAAGACTGGAGTCGAATTTCATCGTGATTGTTCCCACCTGTCAGAATAATGAGACTCGTGAGCTAACTGGAAAACATTATGTTGCGTCAAAAAAGCAAAGCTACAAGGACAATACTTCAAACGACACCAAGGCCGACGAGGTTACTATGACAGCAATATCCTCGGTCCATCTTTCTGCACTCAACTCCTTCCAACGCCTGATTGGGAATCCCAGATGCCTATCTCACACCATACTTCCCGCCCGCGAACATGGATACGTTGAGGGCTCTCAGCACCTCCGTCCGACGAGGTACAAGGAAAGCCAATACAGTACGAGTGTCGTTGTTTTGGGAAATGGGCCCCCGAATTGGGACGGGAAATTGTTTGAGAAGGATCTCCGCGAGGCTTTTGCGAGTAGGCACGGAAGAGAAATGGAGGAGAGAAAGGGTGATGACGGGAATGTGTTGGTCGAAAAACAGATGTAACTAACTTACTGCCCCTAATTATTAAATCGAAGAATCCCTTTGCAACGTATCATTTGTGATTGTCTCTAACGAGCCGGAATAGAGTCGCTCAAAGATTCCTGCACGATTCTACACGAGGGCTTATTCTACGATATCCAGCAGCTGCAAACCTTAGAGTAATGAAAAATCATTGCAACGAGAGAGTCAAGAGAGTGTACCATCCATATCACTGTACTAAGCTGAGAATTCCTCCAGGATAAGTGTCACCTCCAACATAACACCTTTACAATGACGAAGGAATTAGAGGAAGTGAACGGAGCGTAATGTTATGAAATGATGGCGCTATTTTAAACAGCTGTCTTGAGCAAAGAGTTCCTCTCTCGCCTCTCTCTCTGACATCTTCCTCTTCTCCATGAGAAAGGCAGCTCGCTGATTACAGTCAAAATTAGTTTTATTCCATTTACACGAACCGCAAAATAAACGATTCGTGTCCTTTTCTTCCTTCTCTTTCGTCGTTGATGTGAACGCATTTGGAGGAAGATCGGCCACTCGTACATTTCTCTTTTCCATGGCGGCACGTAACTTGGGTATCCATGATGCATTTAATTTCTGATTGGAATAGCAGTTGTATCCGAATCCATCTGGATCAATCCTCTTGGAACCCACTTTGTTATCAGGCCAGGGGAAGCCAACTCGGCAATTTTCACCCTGTTTATTCTTGACACCGTATTTGCACCTTTGCTGCCATTCGGTTGTATATTCAGGGACCGCCGTCTTTGCATGAAGCATCACAGCCTGATTTATTTCATCAGTGGTTTTATCAGCTCGGTTACTTTCTGAGAATGATGGCTTCCAGCTTACACCAGCAGTTGCTGATTCCATATTCGTTTGAAGCAGACCCCGCGTCACGGTGGCGTAGTGGACATAGTGGGTGAGGACATATTCTGGACGATAAAGCTGCTTTTTGGCTCGATCGGACCAGTCAGGCTTGGGAGATTTCTCAAAATCACAATTATAAGCTTCTAAGTACAGAGCATCGTCCTTCAATCGAAGACATTTGGGATCTTGCTCCGTTCCACACATTTCATGTTCGTAGAAGGGTCTGGTAACAAATAATATGAGGAACAGAAAAGAAGCGAAATTTAAGCAGCAATTAAGATGACTTCAAGAATTATATGCTCACTCCATGAAAGAACGCAACGGAGAGGCGCGGGTACTCCGAAAGGTAAGAATCTCAGTGCCAGATTTTCTAGCATCTTGGACGACCTCAACCATGTTATTGTAGTCCCCCATCGGTATCAAGTATTCATCTGTGATAAAAGCGGTTTGAATGACAAAGTTGTGAATATGCGTCATACTAAGCTGATCAATGTTTGAGGCTGCCGCACCTGTGTCAAAGGAAGCGATCCATTCACTGATTGGACGAATGATGGGTGAGTTTTAGATACCGTGTAGATTCAAGTTTGCTAGCTGAGAGGCGCTGAGATTCTCACCTATACGGCCCATACCTAAAATGATCATAGACACTCGTATTAATCTACACAAAAGATGAAAGTGCATGTCTTCTCAGTCATCTCACCTGCTTAGACACGAGCTTTCGGCTGCATATTGCGATGATCTCTCACCAGTGTTTTCGTGAGCAGGAATGTTGTTATTGCACACTCGACTCGGCTGCATTGCAGAATTTAGGGCAAATTTATATGGAGGCGGAAGGAAAAGAACATGGGACATCGATTATTAAAACTCCTTACCCAGTCGATGCGAGTTACTTCTGAGTCTAAAAATCTCGGAAAAAGAGTGGATTCCAGAGAAGTATCCTCTGCGTGTGCTCCCGTGTTATCATAAACATAAATGTGATCGAAACCAACCATCAAGTGGAACTCTATCCACTCAATCAATCTCGCTTGTGTATTGCTCACCATTTCCGCATTACCCCGAGTGGTAAACGACGCAGAAGCCCATAAACATGCTGTCAATTTGTGCTTTTTTGTCACTGAACTAGGTTGGACAACATCTTCAGCAGTACTATCATGGAACACATCATTACTACTTGGCGAGTATCCCAGACCAGGATGATGACATATTGGAAAATTTTCATAACGCCCGCTGGCTTCAATGTGGGGCAAAACGTGATGACCACCCCAGAACAGCCACGGATCAAACCCATTCTTCATTAATCTTTCAGGATGATTTTCAGATTTGTCACTTTCTGATGGATGATGTGTGTGTGCAACGTTGCTTCTCATTAGACCTGAGAATCCCAGTGTATCCGTGAAATCATCCAAGATATCGCCAGCCATATCGGGAGTGAAGTACGACATTTCTTTTCCATATCTCGGAGATGTTCGGATAGGGATAACATCAACGTATACACTTGGAGTGCCATCGGATAAAACTCCATCTCCTGACGCAATCATTGTTCTCAAGTCTCCATTGTCGGGTACTGGACAATCGAATTTGAGCTGTGCTAACCAAAACATTGGATTGTCTTTACCTTTCGGGGTCAACATGCTCAAGTCACTTCGCTCTTTTCTATAATTCACAAATTCGTAGTTGAATGGATATGTCGACAGCGTTTCTCCGACGTTGATAAGAGCAGGTGGAGACTGATTGTAATCTAATGCGCGAAACCTACAAATGAATCGAGTAAACATGGCGTCTGGGTCAGCTTCTTCGTGTGATGCCAGACGGTACCTCGTGCCGTTGACCTTGCCAGTGGACGGACTCCACAAAGATGGTGACAACTGATTAGCAGTCATTTCGTCAATTCTCTTCACGCTTACTGGTTGCATAATCGTCACCTGAGGCTGCAAGTTCAGGATATCGTTTATGTGAACTTTTCCAGAGTTGCATCTTCGTTTATTCTGCGCAATAAAATGAATCACTGATCCTGTCTTGTCCGGAAACACATCATGGACCCAAGGCAAGAATGGATCTGCATTAACCGGGCATCCTTCCTTCGCTTCTTCCCAAACATCCAACTGACCAGATGAAAATGTCAACCTGTTATTGACATTGGATGATGCGTGATTCCCAAACCCTCTATCGACTGGTAGCTCAGCCGGAAGATCAGCGCAAGATCTGAGCTTTTTACCGTAGTCGAACATTCGAAGCTGCATTATTTGTCGTTTTCATTTTGGAGGCATTGGATTTCGAGAAGTGAAGAAAGAATCTCGTAGAGTGAGAATTATACACTATAGACATGAAATCATAAATGATATTAATGGTCAGCCGATAATGAAGAAGAGAGTACTCACATCATCAGGAGATCCCTCTCGCACCGGTAGAGGCACATACCACATTCCAGGTCTACCCACTTTAATCTTTGGTCTCTTTTCGTCTAAATCTCCAATATCAACCGTGCCCGGAACAGTGTCATTTAACTGCTTCTCAACATAGGCTCGGAGTGGTTGATAAATTTCGTCCCTGCCATATTTTGATAACGCCTCCTCAGCACGTTTTCTGTTGAATGAGAATTGCTGCACACCTGGTTGGAATCGTTCGTCAGAATATGATGAAACACCCCACAGTTGATTTCCCTTAGTATCTGTATTTGAATCCATTGATGATAGTGTAAGTGATCCTGAAAAATTTCTGTCCAGATTCAATTGAAATGATAGTGCAACTAAGATGTTAAGTGCGATGCACAAAATTATTCCCCTTATCAGAATTTGTTGCCAATTTGATTTGTTATCCCTATTGGTTCGTCGAGTCATAGTTGACGACAGAGTCATGGGAAGAAGATTATTATTTGTTTGGAACTTTGCGTGCTACAGGATTATGATGGGAGAAGTAACAACCGCACCGAAAGGGAGGGCAAACGTCGTCGTAGAATGTTCATGATCAGAGCGTGATGTTTGATGTTGATTGAGCCCTACGTACCTACTGTACCTACCTATACCCTCCTATACCCATCCATGAAGTAACAAGCGCGCGCCGACATCATGGCGCCCGTGGGGCGCGTCTATCTGTCTATCTATTGATTTACTTAAGTATAAGTAGGTAGTTAAGTAAAGTATGTATACTTAATATAAGTACTTAAGTACTTATACTTAGTAAGGAAACATAAGTACTCCTATATTATTACCTCACGTGACCGACAACCACATCACACATCATGACCAAAATGTCATAGTTTGATCCGAAACGACCTGACGAAGGCAAGAGATATGCAAGAGATTCTGACACTTCACCGCCCCTGTGCCCTATCGAACAACTCCCACTGATTCGAATGATCGGACTAAGGCTCATCAAGTGTTTCCTATTCTCACAATCTCCCTGTCACTATAGCAGACAACAAAATTTGATTGTCCCTTCTCCACAACTGAGTTCCTCCGACATGTCACCGAGCAGTGTGACAGCCACCTCTCATGCAAAAACTCTTCGCAAATCAGCATTGATACTGTCTGATCACGACCGCACCAACGCAGCGGGAGTGATGGTCGAACGTACCGAGCGCATGAGCAATAGAGCTAAAGAAGGTGTTCCTCTGACAGACGATGAGTTGAATGATATCATCCACTCTCTTCGCAACATTACTCCTCATGACAGCACTATTGATTGGGATGCCTTGAGAAGTCTCCTCCGCACTACAGCCCATCTTTCCCACAAGAATTGGCCGGTTACCGAGACCAACTCGGAGAAATTGGCAAAGATACTGACACCTGATGGGTTCACCTCCAGCTCAACTCAAATGTTTAGAAGAATTCTGCATGAAGGTAATTGGGATGGGGCGTTGAAACACAGGAAAGATGGACCGCACTGGGCGGTACTTGTCACCGGTGTCAATGGAATTCGAAAGACAACAGCAGTGTACCAGCCTTGGTTTTCTAAGGTATTACACGAGGCTTTGGTGGTGCCACCGGGACTCGATTTGGAATTTTCAGACGATCGTCTGCCATCGGGTGACAACAGTTTTTTCCGACAATTAGATCACATAATATCTACCGTGTGCAATGAGGACTTTTCTCTATTGTATGCTCTAACAGACGCACAGTTGACTGGTGACGATGAAAAGGACCGTGATCCTCCAAGAGAACTCATCCAGAAGTATTCAGGATTGAAAGCTAGCATATTCTCTCGCTACAGAACACTATCTGAGCTCGTGGGGGCACTTTTGTTGAAAGAGGCCCAGACAGCGAAATTAAATGTTATGTGCGAGACGTCCGGACGAGATGTTGCCATGTTCCATTATTTCGATCATTTTTTTGGAAGTGGATACAACAAGTTAGCATTACATTTCCAAGTAAATGATTTGAGTTGTGCAAAGCAGAGTGTTGACGAGCGTATGGTCAAAGAGATCAGAAATGGTCGGACAGCTTTACTTTCGGGAGACGTGGTGGAGGTCATCTATGCCAATCTAGGTGGTCCATATGGATCCGAGGTTCTGGCCGGAGTTCAGAAAGACTCTGATCTGGTCTGGAACGATGTTGTCCGCAGATCCGTTGGACAGGATTGGTACCTAGCTACTATGGAAATTGAAGCACATCCTACGGCCCCATGGACTATAAGAGCAGTTAGGCCTGACGGAAGTTTAGGAACAAAGTACGCGTTCGCTGAACCTAGGTAGTTTTGCATGTCGGGTATTCGGGATTTCAGCAAAATATTTACACAACCCATCAACTTACAGTTCGACACATCCAAGAAGATGGACGATATTGTGGATATGAGACTTAAGTAGCACATACATCTGATTTCGTGGTTTCACGAGCAAGTGGATGGCCCATACGCTCTTTATTGCATAGGACAGATGATAATTTATCGTAAATGTAACTTGCTATTGTATGTTGCGTAGTGACGGGACCGGAGTACAGTCGTCGGTAATGTTACTGGATACTAATATTATGTTACTCACACCAGAACCTAATGCTTCTATTAATTCACAGTTTTAGGATGAACAAATACAAATGTTGACACGAAAAGAAATAAATTTAATACATGCTTCTCATGCTTTGGCAGGTAGTGAAAATTTAGGTCTTGATGGCGACGGGGGATTATAAAATGGTTCACCGAAACCTTCTCGCAACTGTTCGTTCAGTCGTTTACTTTCAACATCACCGACTTTCCCTGCTTGTTTCGCAGGGGAGATGGTAGGTGAAACCGGTCCATCTAATAGGCCGGAGAATGAGTTTGCAAGACTTGATGATACGTCACCAACAACTCCAGCCACGAATGTACCAAAATACTCTACATCTACAACGGAACATGGTGATTCTAGAAAATCTGCTAAATTTGTTTCCACATTCTTGAGAAGCGAATTGTCATGCTTCGAGTCAAGAGATTTGTGTGGGCTTCCACTATTAACCTTGATAATATGAAGAGAAGGGTTTCTAGCATCGGGCAACATTTTCCGTGTTGCCAAACGTAAAGGATGCCCTTCCGGGTGGTTTGGTCCTCCTTCCATAATGTGAGAATCCTGGGATATACGGGTTAGAGTTGGCTTATGACACTTGTTGACAATCGGTCCACTAGGAGGAGCATCAGATGATGGTGGGGAGGCAGGAGACGCACCGCCCCTGCCTTGTCTGATGAGGGTACCGATCGACTCAGTCATGCTTGCAATGCTTTCATCTAATTCGTCTAGAAAGTTTCCATTTAAGAACATTTCTGCCTCCTCGTCAAGTCGTTGAAGATGCAGATATAGCCATCCATTCTGGTTTCTCCTTCTTCTCCTGTGTGAGTGTTCATCCGGGTGGGAGTCGTCAATTATCTTTTCTTCTACATAAGGATTCCAACGGACACTATTAGCGCCACGAGCAATACGGTCGCTGCCCACCATTATGTGCTTGTCGTATTCACGCCTTAACGTCGGTTTAGATAGTATTTCGTACGCAATGCTAATTGCTTGAAACTTCTTTCGGGCATCATCCGGAACATCCTCCAGCCTTTTTGGAGCAATGTCTGTAGGAACGGATTTACATCCCCTAAGACCGTTTCCCCGTGCAACAACGTGATCAAGCAGAGCCTTGCGACCTTGGCGGAGATAAGCTTTCCGAATAGAAGTATCATTCGCGGTGGGTTTGAGGCGGAGAACGTCGTACAAGCTAGCCTTCTCTCCGTAGATAGCATGAATGATGCTGAGGTCGATCACTGGAAGCTTCGGTGTAGATGATGCACTGTTGCCATTGGAAGAGGTGTCGAATTTCCCCCTTCTCAATGCAGACGGAGGCAACGTAGAGTCCGCTGAGCATACAGAGGAGGTTCGTGACATTGGCGCATGACTGCGAGTTACCGAGTTACTCCGGCAACGAATTATTGGTACATTTGTCAGATGAGATTGTGAATGTCCTGAAGTCCGCATTGAGCGTAATATTCTGTTGTGGTTAACCGTCTCAGTGGCCTCCTTTTAAGTGAAACAATAATATTGTTATCATCATCATGATGTAACTCATTATTATGTCGTGTATTGCTTGTTGTTTAATATCCTAATTCTACGCGGGACGGCATTGCGGATGCGACACTCGTGGTGGTGCACGGAAATATGAGGCAAGAAAATTCAAAATTAATGATCCCCCCAAAAAATGCATTTAATTATTGTATCGCTTCCTATGTATAACACGGATGAAGGCCAGAATTTTGAAAGAAAAAATCGATTTGAAATTTTATCTTTTCGTGTGCATTTCAAGCACACTGGTAATAACTAAAGTACCTAGGTATACCTCGAGGTAGAATACAAAGTTTGACAGATACTTATAGGGGAGATAAAAAGCAAGTATAGGTAAGTACTATACTTAGGTATACATGTACATCTCACTAACTAAAATCTTTTTTTCCTTTGACATTAGTGGTATTTGGTATTTGGCCCCTTGATAAAACAAACTCTTGATCTATAAAATCAATGTCACTGTCACAATACCATCGGGTATTGGAAGAGAGAAATATTGGCAGAACGACTGCTGTTTCTAGATCATAGCAAAAAAAAATTGTGTTGTCACTTGCAGGCAAGTAATATGATCCTTCCTTATCATTCCTGTTATCCATCTTTGTCCTGCTTGCTCCCTTGCGACTTGATGCTGCAAATCGGCTCCTCTGATTCTTGATTCCTTGCTTTTCTTCTGTAAAAATCATTGCATTGCTGTTGTTTCGCTCCACTGTCTGCTTTCCCTTTACCTGTTTCCTTTCTACTATCGTAATTTACTACTCTACTACCATAATCCACGGGAGGTAAGGATCGACCAATGTACAAAAGCATCATTTGGATATCATTCTTGACGTCAACTGAATTAAAAGGATACCCACAGCAACACATTTTTTTATTACTAGAGTCATGTAGGAATGCCCAACGTGAGTGATATAATGGGTCGACAATGTTCTCGCTCCTTATCTTGCGAGATTTTGGTGCTTTGAGTGGAGGTGTTGCACATTCCAGGTGGAGGCACATGTCTTTGCCAACTGGTGGACCTCAGGTGGGATAAAACAAAAAACAAAGGTCATGATCAGTGGGATGCGTGGGGGTGAGGAGAAGATGTTGCTGGATGGGTTATTGATGCGCAGATAGAGATGGAGGGGGTGGATGCGATCAATGCGTGGAAGAAGATGCGGTACAAATGGTTCGATTAATTATCAATTAATTAATTAATTAATTAATAATAAAATATCATCTGTTTCGGTTTACATTTTATTAAATCATATTCCATTAAGTACTAAATATTATGCAATTCATTGCCAATGCAAAACGACTTCTGTTTGTACCACTTTGCTCGAGTTGCGGGGTAAGGATCCTCTGAGTCAAAATTTGTTTCGATTTAATTTGTAATTGTTTTCCCTTCGTCAGCCTCCCCAAATTTGATCAAGTGGCGATCGTGGAATCCAAAAAGACAAGGGTCCATTCCATAATCAAACCTCTCCCTCCCTTTGGCGCTCAAATCCTTTCATCATCGTATAAAAGACGCGAAGCTCAGTTCAATCAAATCCTCCACTGTCACCCGGCACCTCAACCTTCTTACAATGGACGATCAAACCTCGTAAAGAAACGTAAATACACACCATCAGGATGCGCATCACATGTGAGGCAGTCATAGTTGGTATCGATGTCAATGATGTCAACGCGCTTGCCACGTAACGCGGACGATATGTTCATCTTTGATGATGAAGAATCAATTATATTTTTGTTTGTTGTGTGGGTGTGGTGCTTGTGTCACCACTTTCGCGTAGGTACAACAGTACAAGGACACAGTGACATTACACCTGGTGGATGCCGGCAGCCATATCTTGAAAACCATTGGAGGAATTCCAGGGAAATTTGGTATTGGCGAGTAGCTAGTGATTAGTAGTACTCATTTCCGTCATGGCAATAGACGACAACTGTACAAACAAAGGAGTTATCAGCACTAAACTTAACAAACGGTAAGTAAAACTATCTGAAGATACCTTTTTTGTCAATGATCCTTAGGCTCCGTTGATCCATATCTCCCGTGGATTACTTCAGGTAAGTAGTTCTTCGCATCGGTGAGGCCTAAGCCCAAAGAGTGCCACATTCAAGTCACCAAGGTTACACTGAAGGCAGCAATATGTGACCTGACAACACTTTATCCAACAATGACATTTCTGCAATGTCTTAATCAACTTCTTTTCTGTTCCCATTGCCTATTACAGGAGATGTAGGTGTTTCATGAATAACGTAAAGTAAGTTATATAGCAATTTGTGAATGACAATTCCGGCTACAGCTACTATCTACTAATTCTTAAAACTTATGCAAAAGGAGAATATGAGTAGGCACAACTAGTAGATCTGCTGGCAAAGATACACAAATATTGCATTGGTCAGGCTGATGTGTGTCAATTATTGGCGTTTTGTGTAGAGGAAATACGATTTCATGAATTGAGAATTAAAGTTGAGGCTCACAGAGCAACATGGCAGTCATGGACCTCTCAACTTAACATAAATTGTATACCAACAACTTGGATGAATATACCATACAATACTAAATGAATATTGCTATTCATAATCTACTCTACTGTGACTTTCAAGATATCAAAACCACAGCTCAATGAGGATCAAAAAACTGAAGTTAGTTATTTTGCTCTGTTGTTTATTTTTTGAAGAGTCCAAATATGGCAGTTTTGGTGTCCATAGACACTAAACAACAATTGACCAAACAGACTTACATTTTCGAGACCACCATATTATTGGAGCGATTCCAAAATTCATTTGCAATTTGCTCATTTGCTGCCGCTCGTCACAAAACCTATTTTTGCGGATTTGCGATGCGTACCAACCCAATATTTAATTTGCGATAAACAAGATTTATGCGTCGGAGCTCC
>JALLPF010000394.1:0-10978 GCA_036939455.1 Cyclotella distinguenda | reverse complement strand
TTTATTAAAGGTAATAATTAGCGAAACAAAAATTGAGAGATCCCTCAACTCCATTATTGATCACTTGTGCCTTGAACACACGTCAAAATTTTCACGAGTGCTATAATATATACCATACAAAATTTAGCGACTTCTGATTGATTTCTATCGCACTTTAGCATGCATCAGTAGTTAAGAAGAATACCCTCTAGAAAACTAAGTAGTTTTATATATTTTTGGATTCTTAGCCCTCATGGTAGAAATTGGAACTATATTATCAGTGTTGATGTCAGTATCTTGACACACCGTAGTGTGTAGTGGTGTGGTACTTAGACACGTTGTGTTGCATGAAAATTCCGACCAGCTCTCTCCAGTGCCCTTCGCCATGTTTACGCTAGCATCCAATGTAGCACGGTCGCATACCCTGCTGCTGTGCAAGTGAACTTGTTTCTCATTTATGGTGCTCATTAGAGCTGAGTGAGATAAAACAATGAGTGAATGAGTGAATCTGACCTCAAAGATCCGAACTGAAACAAGACAGACAGATGAACGTGTCCCGTGCAACGTCACCCCCCTGTCACTGAGACTGTCAGGAGGACAGTCGGAGACTCTCCGGTCCAAGTGTGGCACCGATATGACTTTGGAAATAGTGCTCATCTAAACCCGTCCAGAGTGAGACTTGAGCGGAAGGAGTAGTAGGGGATCTTGGTGAATATGTTGTACCAGTGTAGAGGAGATCTCCGTAGGCCATATATAAGGTTTCTTGAGGAGCCGGCATACTATGCTGAGGGAGTAATCTGGGTCACCAACTTGAGGGCAGACTGCACAGACTTCATCATCTGGCAGAGGTGCATTGCAGAATGCATTCTTGCAGTCCCCTTGACGGAGGACGCACCTGTCACGGACAGCTTTGGAGTCAAGTAGGCAAAGGGAGCTGTATTAAAGGACTGGGGCGTATCATTTTGATTTATCATTAATCATAAATATCATCATCGTAATTCCCAAGGACAACGATATGGCTCTTGGCGCGAAGAGGATGACCAGCCTTGTCAAAAGAAATTAAACTGAAATTTTATTGTACGCTATATGGGTCAGTGATGACTAATCTATGTGCATTTAAGAACACCAGCCATCAGCACCTCTACACCCCTATCTAGAGTGATGTAAGCCGATGGAAAATTGCATCGCACGGGCTCTGAACCCATGACGCCGGTTACCCGGGAGCGCGGCTTAACCACTCACCCGCTGCAGGGTCCTTGTCATGTTTGATGACGTCAACACACATCGTAGATAGTAGGAAGGGCCTTGGGGATGCGTCCCAATTTCTTGAGGCAGAGATACTCAGTTTGTCAATAGTCTTGTAAACATCCAGCTGAGCAAGACCATCCTTCTCCTGGAGGTAAGATTGTTCCCAGGCATGATGATCGGGATTGGATAGATTGAGTGCCTTGAGGAGGGAAGGCAGACATGAGTCAACTAAAGCTTTACCAGAGACATGGGCAGCTGTAGCGGCAGGAGAAATGGTTTTGGGTTAAGGCCAGGAACTGATGGAGCCATGACCAGGGATGAGGTAATTGTCTTGGAAGATTTCTGCCCATTTCTGAAGAACGTCGGGGAGGTCAATCACCCATGAGAGGACGCGTGATGTAGGGGAGCGTTTGGTTACAAACTGGAACCCCCCTTCAGGCGTATCAGTGAGGAAACCCTTGTGAAAAAACCCTTTGTGGTCGAGGGTGACCTTGGAGTTCCTCTTGAAGAGATGTGGTAGCAGGTCAAACGGGTTGTTGTCCCACTCAAGTTTGGCGGGAGCAGAAGAGCAGAAGAATTGGATAGAAGATCAACGAAGTCTCACTCAACACTAGCGCCGTCATTGGTTGCTCAAAGTTCAGGCATGATGTCAGAGGTTAAACTGGAGTAGATAAACGGGAAGTCACCAATATGAGACATGGGAGCGCACGGTGTACAGACAATAATATGTCTGTGGTGGCGGCAGCGGGTGAGGAGGAGATGCAAAACCTAGGGAGAATCTGTCATGGTAAGCTCTCCCCCGTGTGTAGAGGTCTTGTAACCTGCTGCTGTGCGAATGAACCTTTTTACTACATCATCCAGATCAATTTGAAAATTGCACCGCTGTGCAATATATTGCACTAAATTTTAAAGGTATTAATCTCTATTACATCATTAATTACCTACTGTACGGCCGTATTCTCACTCTCTCTCGATTTCTCAAATCTCATATTTTTCAGATTACTACTAAATATTAAAGGTAAGAATAATTAGTTTTGTATTAGTCACCTATCACTGCAAATTAACTGAGGGCAAGTGCAATATTCAAATTGATCTGGAGGATGTAGAATTTTATGATGCTCGTTAGTGCTGAGTGAGATAAATCAATGAGTGAATGAGTGGATCTGACCTCAAAGATCCAAACTGCAACATGACAGACACCTGTGCAACGTCACCCCCCTGTCACTGAGACTGCCAGGAGGAGAGTCAGAGACTGTCCCGTCCCAGCGTGGCACCGATATGACTTTGGAAATATTGCTGATCAAAATTTTGACTGACTTCATTGATATCATGGCGTGGTTTCGTATTCATGGATGGAGGTACAAAATGATCTCCCGGTTAGCTGCAATGCAAATTGCTGCTCCGGATTCAAATGCAATGCAAGAGCGAGTGTTCTCATTCTGCAAATTGGTTGACACTGTTCTCTGTCAATCTCTCGGACACTCAAAGTTTGAGATGCTCACGATCCTTGCGTTCAATAAGGACTTCATTGATTCTTTGGAAAAGGATTCCCCACGAACCTTCAATTCCTTAAATGAGTCACTTCATTTGGCAACTTCTGCGACTGCAGCTGCTTCATGTTTAACTGAATTCTATGATCTAGGTGTGGAGGATGCCGAGTGCAGAGGCTGTTGCAGGATGCCATATTGGCAATTCAAGAGGACACTGAGAACTTGCCCAAGCAAAGTCGGTTGCATTGATGGTTTTTCGATGATAGTCTAACCCCAACCTAACCCTGCTCATTATTTCGTAGTAGGTGCAGTAGGTACTCATACTAGAGCTTACTATAACTAACTAGGTAGGTAGGTACTTCTGCACTGGGAAATACGACTTTACCTATTACCTTACTAAAGTACTTTATTTACTAGGGCTAAAATAAAATACTGACCTATAAGTAGGTACTTATACTACCTCTAAGGTAGTAGAGCAAGCCCTGCCTCTCTAGCGCACCCATTACCCATTCACCTCTGCAGTGACACAAAAATGGCCAAAAACGGATTGGGTCATTTCCACCCTATCGCTGAACACAGCAGTAGTGCCTCCACTGACGACATAATTGAAATCACATTGACGAATCCTGGAATAATCTCGAGATTACGTGAAGATATTGACGATTATCTATCTCCCTTTGGATATCGACTGACCCCAAAATCATTGAATCCAGCAGAGAAAGTCAGCGGTGTCTCTGCTGTGCTCACCGTCCCGCTGCTCCCACGATGCGACCCACTTAAGATATTGTACGTCTCGATCCACGAAGAATCTTTCATACACACCATCGGACCTTTGCTCAGAACTTACCTCCGATTGAGCCGTGCTGACCTCCACCCCAAGAGATTACGAGCAGTCGTCGACTGCCAGTTCGTTCTTAATTCGAATGACCACGACGCTTTGGATAATGCCTCGAGGCGAATGGTCCATCACGTTCACATGGTGGTGCGCAATTCCATGGGATCCGCCCTCTGTCTGGAGCTGATGATTATTCTTCCCTTTTATTCTAAGGAAAGAAAGCCACTGTTGACGTGTGCGGTCAAAAGAAGCATGAAGGAGAATTCCGATGCTTGCTATCCTTGCGTTACATTGATACCTCAAAATCATTCTGAGTTTGACGCGTGCACATCGACAGGAATGAATACGGTTGCCACTGGTAAGGAATGCTTCCGTACTCTTCAATTGCATGTTCGAACAAGAATGTGCACCGTGCGACACCAACCTAGACTGTTTCGATGGCTGTCTTCGTCAGCAAAGCCCTCCGTAGACAACGCTACAAATGACGAGCTAGATAACGATGCAAGTAGTATGACACAACAATCTAAATCTGCGAGACATATCCCGATTGTAATTGCATGCATAGAAAAGGTTGCGAATTTGCATCGCATTCTCATGTTGTGCCACGAATATGATAAGGCCCGATTGTTCACCGAGAAATGCTCAACAGAAATAAAGGCTGTGGATGAATTGCTGAATCATGACTTACTACTGCGCAATGTTGTAGTTGTCATGCCTAGACATCAAACTTTCAAAGAGGAGGGTCAATCCGATGCCAACTCTGACGACAAGCAGTCCAAACGAAAAACAAAAAGAAGTTCGAACAAAAGTCTTTTCGTCTATTTTGAAGAGGCTGTGCAACATTTCCACGCTGTTGTCTTTTGTGGCAGAGAGGGGAATTACGACGCATATAGGCCGCTATTCGTTTATGAAGATGAGGTTATGAATTTGATCCTCAACAGACATCCATCACCTAATGAACCTCAATCAATAGTCGGGATCGATATGCATCCCCTTGCTTTGACTCTCCACGGCGACCGCACATGCCACTGCTTGGAGAAACATCCATGTGCAACAACTCACAAATTACTGCTTTCTGATTTTATGATATTTGGATACGAAAGCTCCGGAATACCGTATAGCATTCAGGAGAAGATAACTGGGTGGGTTGAGATTCCTTGCCGATCATCGATTAATGTTGTTGCTGCCATGTCAATCATACTTGATGCATTGTTAATGTGAAGGGCTCCAAGTCACGTCAATGATCCGAAACAATGCATCAACCCGGTGCTTCAGAAGATTGGAAACACATTTTTTTTCAAGCAGCATATCGTTGAACCGAGAATTCGAAAAGACAATCGATATTATTGAGGATCACATCTAATTCAATCTTCAATTTCACGATGCACGAAATAAGGGGAGAATAACATTCATTTCTAGACGACACAATCATTCTTTTCATGTTAATGTTCGAGTAACCGTTCGTTGATGTAAAAGCTGCCGATATTCAAAGGTTGCGCTTCAACCGCAGATTATATAATATACATGAAATTATGGAACCAGATGAGTCAGTAATAAGTACATACTTTTTGCTTCAAGATTATTTATTTAGTAAGTTAACAGATCAACAAATATAACTATAACAGCAAGGATTAGAACCAATAGACGAAAATGAACGCAGCAAATGCAGTAAATGTGGGAATCCTCGTATGAACGATGATACCACCGGAAGAATTCAATTCTTCCGCATTACTGACCACCACCTTGCAGTCGTTTTCTTGAGGGAAGTTCTTCGTTTCGAGTATAGATCGCATGTCTTGAATTTGGGCGTTCTGATTGTTTATAATATCACGCAAGATAACCTCCATCGCACAATCAACGGCCTGGTCAGAATCTTTATCAGTCAGATCGTCACATAGAATGGTTCCGGTTTTAAGAAGTGCCTTTGCCATATTAACTGCGTTCTGGTGATGAGGTATCATTTGATAAATAAACAAGGCGATTCCATCAGATGTATCCTTGACACTATTTGTCATTCCAACCATCATGGCGCAATTCATCGAATCAATGCACTGTGCGAATTTTTGAAGTGGTTCGTTTTCACTTGAAGTGTCACAGACAAATTTTTGAGGACATTCAGCATGAGGAAGCTGGTAATCGTCAAGGCCGTATGTACCACAATCAAAATCATGAGCTCCGGGACTATCGTATTCATATCCCAAAGGAGGCAAGTCAGCATCCTGGATAGGGACGCCATAGTACAGAAGCTTGATTCGACCAGTCATGTATTGATGGATCTGAAGTGTACGGAGTTTCCAAGCATTGACACATATTTAATGCAGGAGAAACATCAGCGACATGATCGTACTGTACTCACATGACAGAAATAGAACAAATCCCTCTGAAAATCTGTTATGTCAAATTTGAGATAAACATTAAACGTGCCATACCCGAGCCATTCATTCATCGGATGCATGAATTTCGGTTCATAACTGTCCAACCCGAAATCCTCAGCATTGTAACCATCGTTACTCCTGAGCTCTTCTAGGCTCGTGTTTGCTGCAATATTAGAATAACTTCCGAGGTAAATATCATCAACATGATACATAGGGGCTGGGCACGTGAACTCGCTGCTGCAATCAGATGAAGAGCCTGGAGGGACTATCCCAGGTTCGAGCTCTTCGACATCATCATGAGCACCATCTGGGTAGTAGGCAAATCCAATAGGGTGCATGCTTGATATGATTGGGACGGAACACATCATCAGAATCCTAGATTTAATAAGTCGAATGAGTACAAATAGTGGGACGATACACTCACTGGTTTGTACGGTCCTCCTGAATGAACTGGTAAGTTTTGCCCAATTCTATTCCAAGTGTTGGGTTGTCAACGTCACCACACTCCTGGAACTGAAAATAGCCGAGCTCGCTTGCGTGTACATTGACCTTTGCTGTAAATTTGCAAATTTCTTTCCCCGTTGAATCATCGTTAGAGCATTCACCATAACATATGGACGGTGAGACATCTTCGCCATTCACGACAATGGAGAAGGTTGCAAGGGAAACGGTAATGAGGGTCAATAGGAGCATGGTGGCTTGGATGTCTTGCAAAATAAGTACAGTAGTGTCGTGAATTGTGAAAGAGAACGAAAAAATCAGTCACATAAAAAATATTATGATGTTGGGTTCACATTTCGTACCATCCTCGATGTCAGGCCGCATTAGAACCGAGAATTTCGCAGAGGTGGAAAGAGCGACATAGATCGTCGAAGATCGTCGATATGAGGCGTTTTTATTACTCCTACCTAGGTAGATTATTCGTGACGTGTCCCGTATGCGATATTCTACACTCTAGGATACCTGCGGCAGTTGTACTCAATCTTTGGAACCCATACATCCGTCCACGATGGCAATTTTGTTTCCAGATCTCCTTCCGACATCACACAAGAAAGTGATCCCACGACTGGAGTTGAGGGAGTTCGATATTTGAGTGAAGTAAGAGAGAAAGTATTAGTATTAACAAAAACTAAAATACTCTGATTTAAAGAAATCAAATTGAAAATTAAAAAATTAGTATAACGTCAAGCTTACCGTCAATATCATTGTTTTCACCGAGACACACTCATGCTGGATATTTTTCTTCCCTGATCAAAATTTTAATGGAAGAGTTGGGGAGAGATCTTTAGATTCTCCAATGTGAAGGGCAATATTGAACAATATCCAATCAGCAAATTGCAAGATTAAAATTTCTTTCTTCAGAAATAAATGCAGAAACATCATAGGTTCCATAGAATGCGGAAAACATATTCTATTCTGTAGAATCCGAACCCTGTAGTGGGTGAGTGGTTAAGCCGTGTTCCCGGGTAACCGGCGTCTTGGGTTCAGAACCCATGCGATGAAATTTTCCATCGAGTTACACCACTCACTCGTTGGGTAGATAGGGGTGTAGAGGTGTTGTCGGCGAGTGTTCTCTTCCGACAAGTGCGATTGCGGTACATTTATAACTACACATAGATTAGTCATCACCGACCCACATAATGTACTATAAAAGTTCAGTTAAAAAAAAATCTTCAATTCTGTAGAATCCGGAAAACGCCTCTATTCTTTAGAATGCGGAAATTGCATTCTGTTCTCTGGCGTCTATGTGCCAGCACTGGATATTCGAATCCTATAGGATTCCAGAATCTGGTATCGTTAACCTAAAAATAATCACACTTCTGATGGAGACGAGGGGAGCGGCTCACACGAGCTGCTTGAAAATGAAGGCAATGGTGCATCCTGTTGAAAATTGTAAAAATGTAAGAATTGTAGAAGCAATTTATCGTTCCTAATTTAAGAGACTACAAACATTCTTCCCCCAAAACGATGTCCCGATTTCCTCCGTTTCCTCTTCATATTCCTTTTCTACCCCCCCCCCCCTTCCTGGGGGTAGATCCTACTTACTCACATGCGGGGTACACCCTAACTAGGTACGTGTGGGTCTGCACCCTAACAGTCACCTGCAGGGTCTGATGTACACAGCAAAGTGAGGGGGCACTGAAGAGAATCACGAGGACAAGGTGGTAGTTACCATGCTGGGATCAGAGATTGAAAAGACTTGAAGTCTGGACTCAGACTTGATCATAACATATTATGACCAGACTTGACTTGATCTGGACTTGATGTTACCAAAACAAGACTAGACTTGACTGGACTTGGACTTCTGATTTCTAGACTTAATGGCCTTGGACTTGATACCCAAATCTGTTGGTGGACTTAGACTTTTGCGGCTGGCGCCGCAAAATGACTTAAGTCTATATTGTATGAGGAGAGGCAGTGTTATAAGACTAATCAAGCAGGGTAGTTTAAATAATGAAATTTGTAAAGTGAACCTAATTTAATCTGCACTCATTTAATCCTCAACCTTATTACCAATGTAATCATCCAGTGTAATTTCCTTAGGAAATTCTAACCCAAACACTGTTGTATCAATAATGCGCTCAGCTGATAAAATTGTTGAAATAACACAAACGGAAACAATTCTCACCTCAGCGCTTTAAGGGAGTGGTTCCTGATATTGAGACGTAGCCGGCGATTGTTGATTGGTGTCTTAATTCAATCGGTAGGCTAAGATCTGAAATGTCCACTGGTGATGGATCCGAAGTGTTGGGGATGATGAAACAATGACATTGCGGCCATTTTGTCGGTTAAACTAGAGTGATCGACATATACGAAGCAATTTTTCAATGGTGGGCCCATCCAATTTTCAGTTCCTGTGTTACTGCTCTAAATTGTTGATTACTCTAACTAAATTAAAATAGCCATACGCAAATGACGATCACCATCAATATACAGGTCATTCCCATATGGCTGCTAATATAACGTTCGTTTGTCTAGCCCTGTAACAGACTTATTTTTACTTAAAAGTCAGGAAGTAAACTGACTAAGACTAGGGCATCTGAAATTATGGGCAGACTTGACTGGACTTGGACTTGTAGTTTTAAAATTTGATTAGACTTGACTGGACTTGGACTTGGCAAAATATTTTGTAGAATCAGACTTAAGTCCAGACTTAAGTCAAGTCTTTTCAATCTCTGGCTGGGATCTAAACCATGGACCGTGGAGCATGAACCACTACACCTAAAATGTCACACAAATATAGAGTCAAAATAATCTATAAATACATTTTGACGAGGGAGAAGAAAAAGGGAAGTAATAAATATCTTGTAGCCTGAAAAATCAATTTTTAATTTTTGCGTTAAATTATTTTTAATACAGCCGCAAAAAAAATGTGCAGCTTTGAAATGGCCTCTTTCTATGTTTATAATTTAAAACTTTTTACGATTCTTACAATATTAATATATTCCCAAAATGAACCAGTGATGCTAGGTTGCGCTGCTATGACATCAGCGGCGTAATAATTGCATCATGGGTTACACAAGGAACGTGATGACTGTTAAGTGTGACATGTGACAATTAACATAAACGCCAGTATGTGCCAAACATTAATATACATCACAAAGAAGCAAGTTAGGATGAGTAAGCAATTTACATGCTTGGACTACGTGTTTCCTCAGTTTTTTCAGCGTTCTGTTTATGTGTGTGCGGCCGTTGTGAGAATTTTGTGCATGTTTTGTGAGAATTTTGAGGGAATTTGTATCCACATGTCAAATATTGAAACATGTCACAATGAAGGTAGTTTGAGTTTTAAGGTAATATTCTGGATTTAATCGTATGTTACCTTGATATTTTTAAAGTGTCATACCTTTTTGTGAAAAAGTTTGTGCATTTTTTGTGTGCGTTTTGACAAAGATGTAAGTAAGAATGTTAAAATTTATGTAATTCTATTTAAAAAAACTCATATATACCTGTAACTCTCAAAATTACTTCCTCAAATCGTGGTCAAAACGTGCACAAAAAAAATCAAAAGTTCCAGGTGGAACTGCATTGCTAGGGTAGGTGTAATTTCTTTCGTTATTTATTTATCTATTAAGATTTAGATTTCTTGTTAGTTAATTCAGCCTTCACGACATGCTCATGTTTGATAGCCTTATCCAGCGGAGTTGAATTGTTGCTAGACAAAATACCCCAACCATCATCAGACTCTGAGCAAGAACTAGTATCATCATTGCCACGATCATCTTCTACTTTCCTTGAACATACAATCATTTTTCGTTTTCTGCTCATTTTCCAATGCCACCACCATCAAACCCACTAGTTGCTCTGTCGCCCAATTCATTTTTCACATTTCGAAAAGCTTGCGATCCAGAAACGATCACTGCCTGACAGAGGCCAATGCTTTTGAACCATTTTGCGCGGATTGCAGAGTTCGGATCGTCTCCCTAATACAGGTGACAAACAAAACTAGCGTGTTGTCATACCCCTCTTTCATTTCAACCAAGTGTTGTGGTAGAAAGCCCACCATCCTCCCTGGCTCCTCAAGTTCTATCACTTTCAAACGTAGGACCTCATCGTGCATTATCAACTGTCGGCTACAACCGTTGGGGTGTGGGCAACATTGACGGCCGCGGTTGGACTAATGAATGAACAATGTCGATGATCTGCCCCATGGTTTTTGTTTTCCGGGCAGAATCCATTTTGTGGTGTGTTGTGCAGTGTCAACACATAAAAAAAGCTACCATCACTCTACTTCTCTTTTGTCTGTGGCATGTGATGCATTGGATCCTCAAGATCCATTCCCTGATCATCAATTGGTCGGATGTTGGGCAATGTTGGTATCGTCAAATTTGCGTTGAAGAGAGGATTCCATTTCTGTTGCCATAATTGTCGGCTTCTGTAGAATTGAATGAGATTGAAGCAATAGTTCTCATGCACTGGAGTTGAGGGAGCTCTGAATTTTTGTTTTGCTGATTATTACCTTTAATAAACTGTGATAAAACTTAAAGGGGGTGAAAATAAAAAGTACCGAAATATATAGGTATAGATATTTTTTCATCAGTCGACAAGCA
>JALLPF010000393.1:0-10953 GCA_036939455.1 Cyclotella distinguenda | reverse complement strand
AAATGACCATATTTTTGTGTGTGATAGGATTACGTAATCCTTTAACGTAAGTTTTCGCTTGGCGCATGTAGACACTCTCTAGGAGTCTATAAGAAGTATGACAGAGGACAAAGAAGTACTTAACGATAGACAAAGATAGACAAAGATTCAGCCTTAGCGCGCCACCTCCTCGTTCGTTGGCGACCCATTAATTGACTATTCAATCCTAAAAATGACCCGGTTTCCTCCAAAGAAATCAATTCACACCGGCAGCATGGGCCACAATCCAATAGATCCAGCTTGGAGTCCTCATGTCATCGTATCAAGGCGTTTACGTGAGGCATGTAGAGTACATTCCAGTCGATTGAGCGAACTCAGTACTATTGACTCTTCTGCGGTTCTCCCCTCGGAAATTCTCGATCATGACGCGGTTCATCCCTTGGCTAAAATCGCACTCCAACGATCGGCTTGTCCCCAGCCTCCCTTGGATGATGGCATAACCGGAGGAGGATCATCAGTGCCATGTGACGTACATTTTTCTGGAATGAACGTACATTTGAATCCCCTAGAGCGAGCTGCTCCACATAGAATAGTCGTCCCGGGCAATTGTGTAGACGATGAAGTTCATTCGGGGGTCGTTGGGCAATCCAAAGTACGAGGAGAGGACGGGACGTGGGATTACAACAAATTTGGTGAACACAGATTTTCTACTTGGAATGCGATATCTGCATTATCGTCGCTATGCGATGAAGTAGAAGAAATTGAGAATACCTTTCAAGAGCGAATTTTGCCCTCGATTATTTTATTCAGCGCTGATGATAATGCGATTGGACCTGCGAAGGGGCGTGCTGGTGCTAGAACTGCTGTTTTTGACGAAGATGCTCAAAAGAGACGGGAATCTGAGTTGCTTACTAGGATGGGTGAATTCCTTCCAGCATTGCAATTGGCATCCAATGGAGCGATGAGATTACAAAGATTGGTAAAAAATATGGTAATTCAATTAGGGGGTTGCTCCACACCCGCTACCATCCCGTCTTTCTTCGATGGACGCGAAACTGATACGAACAAATACGAAGGTAAAAATGACGTGGATGACACAAAATCTTTTTCAGTCGGTGGTAGATCGGGTGACAATAGAAATGATGGAGAAGAGCACTCCATGCAACCTTCAATTTTCTGCTCCAAAGTCCCCCTGTTATTGTTAGGAAGGGGTATCGGGACCGCTTTTAGAACCCTCATTACAGTCGATAGTGCGATCGCATCGAATGACGATTTGCAGGAGGCATGGGTAATGTATAAAGATGTGGTAATGGAATTCAGCGAAGAAAAAAGAGTTGTGAGTCTGGTTTTGTGTGTGCTCAACATATTGATCATACATTTTCCTAATGTTTTTGTTTCTCCCTCATAGCTTGACAATAATTTTGAGTCGTTCGAGAGGATGATCGTTCAACTCGACTTCAATTTCCTGGCTTCGAGATCTTTCGCCTGTGCAATCGAGCAAAACTTTGATCCGCGTGGTCGTTTTAGAGAATATGGCTTTAAAATGCATGACGCAATTCATTCCATCATTTTAACTCTCTATGGCCAATATTGCGAACTCATTAACACTGAACAGGAATCAACTGAACGGCTTGATTGTGTCGGCGTATATGCTATGTATGTTCTGTACAGACGCCTTCTTCCACACAACGTTGTTCCAGATCAAAAACTTCACAAAAGTCTGTGGTCAGTTTTTCCAGCAATGTGCCCTGTGCTTGCGCTTCATGGACCGCTGTCCTTTCTTCCTCGGGAGTTTATCTCGGTGTACGCTCCTTACGAAGCGATTAAAGGTTGTTCTGCTGATATTAGCGACATTCATCAGGAGTCCGCAGCTTTAGTCCTAAAATGGGATGGATCGTTCATAGCAAGGGTCGACAAGATTCGACGGGACGCTTTGGGGTGGCTTGCTGTTGCCGACGCCGAGCTTTCGTCAACAACTGCTGGTTTAGAGTCTGAGCAAGATGAAGATGATAGTGCTGGGGACAGTGACACGTTTGATCTTGCGTTGACAGTTAGCAATATGGAAAGAGCGACATCTTGTATTCTTCATGGAATTAAAATTCTCCATTCAGCATCCGTCACATTGCGGGGCCAACTCATTTCTCACAAAGCCCTTAATTTGGGGCACAACACAAACCACATACCAAGCTACCTTTCTCTTTTTCAAGTGATCAAGTCTATCGAAAAAATGCTCCGTGTAAGACGGAGATCGGCAGTTCTTGCATTTCAACGAGCAACTTTGCAGATGATTGCATCGAATATTCTTAAGAAATTTGACAAAATCCGGTAAACTTTACTTTTTCGACTCTTCTGTTTCTACCATTGCTCATTTATCACTAAAATATCAATTTTTGTTCCTTGATTTAGTTCGTTCGTTGACCAATATTCATCCTTCGACGGTTTGAGTACGTCTGAGCAGTCCAGCTGTTTCACAAAGATCGGCGCCTGTCTCTCTGCACTTGAAGGAATATTAAAAGGGAGTTCATCGTTTAGTCCTATCCGAAGGTAAAGGTCTACATTCTGTACTTTGTCATCTTGATTACGGGATACAGACTACATTATTTATGCTTACGAATTTTTTTGGCAGGTATTCCATTGCGTTCAGCGTTGGTGCGTGCATGGATTCCATGATTTTGGAAACTTTCCCCGTTGATGATGTGGTGGCTGTTGACGAGTATCTCAAGGATCTGAACGAGATCTCATTGATTGAAAAGATCTTAAAAAAAGTTTGCGACTGTTCGTTTGTCTACTTTTATCGTGATCTTTTCCCTTTCTTTTTTGAGAATCTCTACAACATGGGCCTACGGTCTCCAGGTGGTCACACCCAATTGGTGTTGTCCGCGCTCTCGGATCCCGAACAAATGCTGAAGCACGCAGTTCGCAGTAATTCAGATGGGGACGGCACGTGTCTGACAGGATATCAGTCGTATGTAGTTGGTCTCGTTAGAGAAAAAATCATTCATCCAATTTCAGAAGCAATTGAGGTTGATTTGCGGTGCGTAGATACACATCAAACATGCAACTCCCTTTGTTTTGACCCAATGATCACATTAAATTTATTTCATGAACACAGACTTGCTGTCCATTCTACGGATGATAATCAGCAGGTTCCACAATTGAACTTGGATTTTAACAAAAGAGTTGCCCGTAGCATTTTAAATGTTCCCCCACTTTCCATCTTTCACAGCATGATAACCGTCAAAAATGAAGTGGAGGCTTTATTGGACAAATCATTTTATAATCTATGCACTCTCGGTTTGAATGACTGCAGCACGTATGTTGAGATGCGATTGTTGGCGAGAGAAAGGTATGGTCTGAACTTACTAGACCCTCATCTTCCAGATGGCGGTTTGAATCAATCTGTAGATATTATTGACATTTTGAGAGATTTGAATTGTGAGTTTGTCATTTAGTTTGATTCAATCCGGTCCGATTTGGTTTAATATATCTCACAATACAATGATTACGTGATTAAAGCCTTTATCAGTAAATTCAATTACACCATGATTGAACAGACCTTCGTCGAAAGAACACCTGAGCGCGGTTCCAAGTTTTTATCCACCCTCAACATCATATGCGTCACAGCTTTCATCGTGAAGCACGGAGCCGGAATAGTCGGATCAGCGGTTGATGTTTCTTGCTCACTCCTTGCCAAGGTATGTAAATTCGACAAAAGTATAACATATTTGACTCTTGCTCTTCTTTAATTTATTGATTAATCGCGTCCACAGAAATTCGCTCTGTTCACCCAGTTCCTCGCTGATGACTTCATCAAGTCTTCATTCTCTAAAGAGCTTCGATGGCTGACCAATCACAGAAACGACGGTAACAACACCTATCCCTACAGTAGAGCGTCGTTTCTTGCATACGAAGCCAAAAAGCCAGGCACAAGTGATTCTGATCTGTCCCCCCTCAACGAATGTCGGTGGGTTTCAATTAGGCTATGTTTGGCATTGGCATAATTTTCTCATTTAGCTCAGACTCACAATGGAGTTCAATTCGTCACAAATCCCCGCAGGGCCATACTTGCTGACATTGGTAACATTATTGCATTTATGCGCTTATTGAGGACGGCAGAAAGAAAGATGATTGATGATGGTCGTCCTTACGTATCCAACGCACCACTTTTCACTGATGCAAAAAAAATCGAGCTCTCGAGTGCTGGTGTTTGTACGAAAGAAATCGTAGCTAGTATTCTGAACCCGCTTGAACCCGACTTTGTTCCGGTAGTAGTAAAATTGTTCAAAGATGTCCTTCACAGGTCGGACAAATCGATAATAAGCGGTCTCTTCTGCATGGTTCCTGCCCTGAGTCTTTCCTGGATGGATGCAAGCCTCCAGGGTAAAGAAATGATGCACAAAAAAAACATAACCCGTGATGGTTACTACACAGACGATGGTTTCGCCATAGGGTTAACATTCTGCCTCTCATCTTTGAATCAGATCAAACAATACCAAAGGTATGACCGTGGACCTGTCTATTATTTTGATGACTGCACCCGGCAATGATTCTTCTTGTCTGCTCCTCTTAGTCTGCACTGGTTCAAATCTGTCCAGAACAAGTATGCTACCGACGAAGAGGATTTAATGGAAAAAGAAAGTGTCGTGGAATGTAAGTCAACTGCAAAATCCGTGTCGAATAGACAAAACACGTGGTTCTCTTATCCGGTAGGGGACTTACTTCCCGAGGATAACAGCGAGATGAAAGCCTTGAAGATGATGAGGAAAAGACTTGAAGGAAACAAGCGTGAAATGGCAATGCTGTTCTTCTCCATGCATGGGGCGGAGGCTATGTTTACGGACGCTAACTCTGTGACCAGTGACGGCATTTTGAACGAGTAGTGCTATTTTTGAATTTTCTGTTACACCACTTTGGCTCTGGTACTTCTTTTAAGTGTCTAGGACGATCCTCATGAACTAGTACAATTGAAACGTCAGAACATGTCTCTTTGTTTACCCGCATTACTTTTTGGGTCATGCACAAACAAAACGAATCCCTCCAATTGTTGTATTTGTGATAAAAGTGTGGGATGCGGATCCTCTTTCGACTGAACCATAAACAATTGAAGAATAGTTAGTGCGCCTGAGTATAAGTTAAGATTCAATGGACTCTAAGGTGCCTTTTTGTTTTAAATGGGCATGTCATAGCATCCTCCCGCACTCGTAATCAATGCAACTGAACTCGACATGTTACGTACTTTAGGTTAGACCTAATCTAATTTACATGGAGGCGCCCTCACCAACCGAAACCTCCGATTGGTAATCGACCGCCATTAAGGGACCAGTCACGATAGGCAAAATGCATTCATTCCTCACTTTGATATGCAACGGGTGATCCTGATACAAGCGTAAGGCTTCTTTCGATTCCAAACGAACTGAAAGAGTGTGGGTAACCCCTGGGAAGGAGAGAGAGATGAGGTGTGCTAATAAGTCACAACGATGATACTATTCAAGTCCGCAAAGACGATCTGAGAGGTTTTGGAATTTGTGAGTCGACGCACCGTTCCGACGATCGGGCATCCACTCTTCAGCAAAGGTTTCTCCGAATGTAATTGTCAATACCCCAGGAATAGACTTAAGTGATGAAATACCACCGATGAATCTCTTCTTCTCTTCTTCGGTTGCATCAGACCGTACCTTATATAGGACGATGTGATCGATAACAGTACGTGGTGCTTCCATCATGCCCGGATCTATGAAAGAATATATTAAATTAATTTTTATGACATCATGATGAACGTGTCAGAATGGAGACACGCGTCCACGTTCGTGAAGCTACAAGACTCGGAAATAAGTCTACTCCTCGACTTGAAGTGTATGACGAACACTCGATCCAGGAGGAAGCGAAGTAAACGAAACGTTTTTCAGTCATAAATCGAGATCTTACTAATATTATGAGGGCTGTCGATTCCAAATCAGAGCTTGAATTGGGTAAGAGAATTTCCGTGCAATTCAAGTTTTAATGGATATTGTGGGACTGCCTTGGGAGATAGAGCTTGAACAAACGTTACACGAAAGAACTCTAATATTAAGTGCAACAAAAAAAGTATCAACATTCACTGCTACTACCCAAACCAGTCTTGTGGAAAAATAGCAGTGATGCTCAGTCATGGTCCGTTCCGGTGTGAGAGCTCCTCGCGGTGTACTCTTCAAAGAACCTCATAAATCTGTCAGCATAGATGCTTGGGTGAACGCAACTAGCTGCTTCCCAGCCTTTACCCCCCATTCTCCTCCACCTAGCTTCGACTCTCTTACGAATATTGAATTGCTGCAAAATATCAATGATTCCCATGTAAAATATCTTTCCATCGCAATATTCAGCAAGGTGTGGAGCGCCAGGTACACTCAATTTTAGAGGTATCGTAACGTCGGTCAAGTCCATCATAAACCCACCATCTTTTCGTTCGGAAAGAGGTTTTTCAAATGAGGGAATTCTATACGGCTGGACATCGCCACGTAATGATAGTGCATCGGATTTGATCATTTGAGCAACCCGTGATTCCTTGATTGGCGCCATTCGGCGGCGTCCCTGAAGATCATAATAGCGGTGAAAGGGCCAATACATGTCTTCGATTGATTTCTCAACATAGGCCTCGGATTCTTTTCGGCCGCTGTCACAAACGGCAGCATCTGAACTACTAGCCACCACACGAACTTTGTGTTTCTGATTTGAGGATCCGTCAAGGTAGCTGTCATCGTCATCCTCGTCAAGATAAGGAGCTAGTGTCATGTGCGATGCTTCAAAAGAGGCGTAAGAAGAGTCGTCGAGGTCTTCGCAAGGAAAGTTGCCAGGGGTAATTTGTAGTTGCAAGTCATTGGAAAGATCGTCGATATTGGCGATATTTTTGGATTTGGGTTTGGTAGGAGTGGAGAGTGTTCGTTTATGCGATTTGTGCGGAATGTGGTGGATGCCAATTAACATTGAGTAGTCCATGATCTTCATTGCCTTAAGCCATTGACAATCTCTTTCGACTTGTGATTTTAGCATTTCGCGCAAGCCAGATTCCAATGCGAAAGATCCTTCGGGTAATGAACGGCGCACGTCGTTGTCCTTTTTCACAGCGTCCCCAGGTTTTGCATCTCTTCCTGTTGACGAACCTTTGAGGTCAAACATTTGGTGGAGATGCTTGTCTGTGTCATACACAGACTTCATCACAACGAATTTCACATTTCGTCGAAGATGGTAAAGTTTCACGCGATACATTCCGAGGAATTTAGGTATGAGTGTGTTTGAGTTGACGGCGCAGTGTCGAAAGTAATGTGGAGTTACTACGGTGCAAAGTTGAAATAAATTACGAAAAACGAGGTTGGGCATCACGTCGAAGGGCATTCATCAAATAGGTAAATGATCTTACTGCGTCGAAGGAATTTGCATTCGGCGTTCGTCATCGTTTTTATCATATACTTTCCATCCTTTGAATAGAAGAAAAACTGTCCACTCTTGGCGTTTGACTGAAAAATAGACAAATGCCAACATGAGTAATTGAACATTGATCATAGGAGAGTTTTCGTTAGACGATGGACGTATACCTGAAATTCTATGTAATTCGCGTTCCCACAAACTGACAGGAGAAAATCATACTCGTTGACTCCAAACATTCTCCGAAGATATGCAAAAGCCATGGGTGAATAGTCCTTAAACTTGAACGTGTGATTCAACTGGTGTGGAGGCGTTATCTCACTCCCCTTTACAAAAAAAGACGAAGCAATTAGAATAATTAGGGAAAATATGAAGTAGGGTCGAGCAGCGAGCAAACTCACTCTCGGTGGAAACACATACTTCTCTACCGCCATCAAATCATCATTATCCAACCATCTCCGCTCAGTATGGGACTTCTCTGCAATCTGCATATTAGTCCTACCAATCGAGGTCCTCATCCCCAACATAATCGCAATGGACATGATAAAAAGTTCGTGCTGCCTATCGATAACTTTTCCTTTGACGTACATTCTAGTTTCCTTGTCGTCAATCTCGCGCCTTCGTACTCTTACCCAGTTCCTGACCGATCGAGGCCCATGGAAATGAAAATTGTCGTCGATGTGCTTCATCGAGAGTTTTCGGGGCATTTTTATTCGCAACGTGGCCGAGGTTTCGTGCGTGCGATTGCTGTCGAATTGTATCTTTTTCTCGGGCTTGGCATTACCCGGCATTTCAAACTCAACGGTGGGTCGAGGTGTGGAGAGGGGTAAGAAATCCACGTTGTCCGATTGGGATGGATCTGCTGGTACGCCTGTTAGTAATCCAGACCCATCAATTTGACAAGTTCCTTCCCCTTCCTTGTTCGAGTTGTCATCAGACAGTTGTTCTGGATCGAATTTTGAAATATCGGTGAACACTCCCAAAGTCGACCTTCGCAGCGGCGTCGGTTGCCATTCAGACCTATCGTCACCACTCCCTTCCGACGATCTTCTCCTCATGCAATCAGGACTAGGAGCAAGTTGAACCGATGGCACAAATTCTCCACCATTCGACGGCGGAATAACGTAATGATTGGAGTTTGCTCGAAACAGTTGCAAAATGGGCAGCGTCGGGGTCTTTTGAGACCCGCCCCCTGACGAAGAGATGGCGCGTTGGCGTTCTAATTCTTCCCCCGCCCGACAGGCTGCGGCGATGGCGGCGGACATTGTCGCGTGTGTAAATGGGGGAGAGCTGAGTCTAACGCTTTGTTGTTGTTGCTGCTGTTGATGAAGTTGAAGCGGTGGTGTCGACTTTGCCAATGCCTTCTCCTGAATATCCTCAATTAATTCGATGTTATTCTGGGGAGGACCCGCCGTAGAATCATCGCTTTGATCCAGGCTAGCTTCCTCCCCATTGACTCTTGCTTGATTCTCAACTTCCTCCAATATTGTGGGAGTGCCAGTGGGTCGCTGTTTCGCCGGCTGTTGATTTGGCGCAACGAACTCTGGAGCACCCCGTCGATCCCCTGCATGACACGGCTGACCTGACGCTGTCCTCGCAGCACTCTTGAGGATTCTAATGGAGGCCTGAAGACGTGTGGATCGCGCAACCTTGTGAAGTTTGGACACTTTAACGGAGGAGTTGGCCGCAAGAGCTTCGGCAGCTGGGGTATTTGGGGTGATTTCAACGACGAGGGGGGGCGACATGGCGTCGCGTGGCGAGTTGGGCGTGGAGGTGTCGGCGGCGGTCATCTTGATGGGCGGGATGACTATGGCGCAACTTCAAACTACCACCTATGCTTCAAAGTTCATCACAAGGACAGGCCGCGGCATCTTCAACAATTTCGAACTGCGGGAAACTTGGAGTTGGGGTATTTTTTGATGTAAAGAAGTGGATATCGAACTTTTGCGCAACCTGACGAGCAACCTGAAGCTCATAATATGCGCATGACGCGCGCATGAGAAGTTCCGAATTAAAATAATCGCCAAATCTATCCCATCGACGCTCACCGAGACTGATAGGTAGGTAAGTACATCATGGTGAGCTGTTAACTCTGACTACCGCGATATTTCGCTAAGACATTTCGACATTTTTTAATCTATTTAATTCAATGGTAGAGACCAATTGAACTACAAGTAAAATAGAGCACGAGTATCAACAATAGACCAAACTAGATAAATTATAGTCTAGTGTTGTAGAGGGCGCACTACCACCCTAGCATTATTGTGCCCCCCCCCTTGCCCATGAAACCAAGAAACAGTAATCCAAAACGTTTAAATCCCCTTGTCTGTCCTTCCTTAACATTTCAATAATAGACGAATTGGGAATTGGCTACCCCCTCCCCACATGATATGTTCGTCGTGACCCGGGAGGATACAAAACACACAATGCCATCAGAACCACTTCCGACAACGAAGGATGACAAAAATCAACAATCGGCACGATCCTCAATATATCCTCCCCACCCCCACTGACATGCACCGCCAAATGCCAAAAACTATCATCATCTTCACCTCGCATTTGTCGGGCCGCAATGCTCCCTCACTGCGGTGTTGCCTTGTAACCTCAAGAGGTTGACGGAGCCCGGTCCGCATTTCCAGCCATGCGATTCGAACAGGTTTCGAGATTGAGGAATGTGGATCGTTTTTGAATGGCCCCAAGTCTAAAGTCCGGGATGGAAGAATACGGTGGGTGCCTTTCCTATCTGTGGAGACTGCAGAACGGAATCACCATTCACCATCCATCGGCAGCGACTTCTTTTGCAATGAATTCGTAGGTGCGGGAGGGTGCGCCATCGGTCGATTAGGATGGGCCAGCGGAGGTCGAGTGACGAGAGAAGAAGACGATCCACAGGTCACGCGTGACAAGGAACAATCCAAGCCCAGCCAAGCCGAACAAGTTGAATTTCAAATCTCGATCTCGTTGCTCCAAGCTAGAGTCCAAAGCTTGAAATCCAACAAATCACCGTCACCGGTCAACATTTGACAACCAAGTAATAAATGATGGATCGAATAATTGGAGAGTTGGACTGTCAGCCGATAAACAGCTCGAAACCAGCATGATTTTACCACTAAAACGATGGCAATAAAATCCTGAACTTTGAAGCAGAAAAATTAATAACGAGTAATTAGGCAGCCGCTGGCTGGCCGACGAACCAACCAACGAGCATACAGTAATCAAGAAATTCAAAAATATCAAAACAAAGCCACACACGCAATAAATATGATGCAATCAATCATCGATCAATAAATCAATCAATAAAAACTGCAAGACGCAATATTATCAGTACTAACCTTGATCATCCTACTCTACAGCTTTCCTACCTTTTTGCTATTATTTATTTCATTCGTCGTTTCGCCCCGCCCGACAAGAAGAGATAATGATATAAAACTGCATACTATAGGGAAACTGTACTTGAACGGATCGTCGATGCACGATGAATCCATGAAGGGACGTTGGGAGGTCCGTTGGAAGTTGCATTCACATTAACTCACTCGAATCTTGAGGGCGTAATGAATGTTGGATGTGGCAGGTGGA
>JALLPF010000392.1:0-11003 GCA_036939455.1 Cyclotella distinguenda | reverse complement strand
TGATGGAACCAGCTACTAATACCACTTGGCCGGACAATCGGACGGTGGCGTTCGGCATTTACTCTCGCGATCCGGAAACGGTGGATGTTATTTACGATCCTGGGTACGCCCCCACGTCGGTTTATCCTGATGTCATGGTCCCTGTATGGCAGATCGCGCCGATTGTCAGCAATGAGAAGGCCGTCATGTTCAATTTGCATTCGGAGCCAAATCGTCAACGTGCCCTAGATGATATGCTCACCCAACGCGTGCCCACACTCACAGCTATATTGCAGCTGGTTCAAGATGTAGACTTACGACCCTCGACAATTTTATTCTATCCAGTGATGGATGAGTTCAACGAATCTATTCCCAACGTTGAAAAGACGACAGCAGGGAGCATCAGCATTGTATTTTCGTGGGACGATTTGCTGGGAAGTGTATTGCCCGCTTACATCAAAGGTATGATTTGCGTCCTCAAGAGTTCGGTCAACCAAACGTACACCTACAGTATCAGTGGGGATGAGGCGACGCTCTTAGGGGAAGGGGACTTGCATGACCCCAAGTTCAGCAATATGGGGGAGACATTTCGCGCCAACCTGGCTAAGACAGAGGAGGAACTGGGTCAAGTCGATTACCTTATTACCTATTCGATCACCATGTACCCATCTCAGGAACTCCAAGATCAGTACGTTACGAATCGCGCCATCATCTATACCGTAGGAGTAGTTCTCATATTCGTGTGCACCGCAGGCCTGTTTCTGCTCTACGATTACTTCGTGGAAAATCGTCAACAGAAGACTGCCCGTTCAGCGAGGCAGACAGGTAACATCGTCGATAGCATGTTTCCGGCGGCTTTTCATGAGAGGCTGTACAAGAGTCAGCAGATCAATTCTGGCTCGGCAGGTCCCAGTCAAAGAGCTAGTATAAATTTAGACAGGACGAGTGCAGGTGATATGGACACTTTGAACAGAAGGAGTAGCGACGAGACGAAAGCCACCCTCAAAGCCTCAAATAAGAATCTACGGAAGCAAACCAAGCGTTTTTCGTCGATGACCACATTGAAGCAAATCGATCGATTCATGAACGGTGTAACAAGATTGCCAAAGGATAATAACACGTCCTTCGGAGAGGCTTTTGAACATGATGAGCCGATTGCCGAATTGTTCTTGGATACATCGATCATGTTTTCGGATATTGTCGGTGAGTAGGACTTGTTTATTGACTTGTTGGAATTGTAATTCTGAACAACACATCTCATGATTCTTTTTCGTTCCTTTTCTCACGAAGGATTTACGAAATGGAGCTCAGAACGCTCTCCTCACGAAGTCTTCAGGCTCCTAGAGCGACTGTTTTGGGAATTCGATGCCATTGCAGAAATGCTCAATGTATTCAAACTCGGAACAATCGGCGATTGTTACATTGCTGTCACCGGCATTCCCGAGCCGATAGATGACCATGCCACTGTCTTGACCGATTTCACTTTCAAGTGCCGAGATAAAGTCAGAGAAGTATGTGCGGAACTGGAACAGGAGGGTCTTGACACTGCAAAATTGGACATGCGATTTGGGATTCATTCTGGCGCCACCACTGCCGGTATCTTACGCGGGACCAAATCTCGATTCGAACTTTTCGGCGACACGATCAATACCGCCAGCCGCATGGAGAGTACTGGGGAACCTGGTAAAATTCAAGTTTCGGGGGAAACTGCTAAATTGATGAGATTGGACGGAAAGGTGAAGTGGTTGACGAAGCGCGATGAAATGATTACGGCGAAGGGGAAGGGTCAGCTACAAACATACTGGGCGGAACCTAGTAGAGACATCCATCGGGTATCATTTTCGGATGCAGTGGAGGGTATCCCGATGGATGAGAAATTCCAACGTTTCATGGCCTCATCAAGAGCGAAGAATTCTTCGAAACGTTCATTGGACCAAGTTGAGGATGTATGTGTGGACTACGACGAGGAGAGAGCACAGGACATGAAGACGAGAAAACGCGATGACATTTTGGATGTGTACATCCCAAAAAATGACGATAATGGAATCGAAAGCGTGTAAACGAGTTGTCGAAAACACACTTTACCAGCTTCAAGTCTCCAGATAACTCACCAGGTATTGGATGTGTCCAGAAATCCTATTTCAAGTTACTTTTCTTAATTGGACCAAATTGAAAGATCAACGGAATTGAGTCAACTAATACAAAAGTAAACTTCAATCTTTAATCAACCGTACCTTGTTCTGCATTTATAATCTTACGAGCCGTGATCGACCACATACAAAACAAACGACTACATAAAAATCACGACCTCTGCAAGAGCAAACTAATCTCGATATCGTTCCGTCACTGAAAGCCAACTGCTACTATGATGATAGACAGATTGAATCCGCGATGTTGGCAATAAGGAAAATCGGTTTTACTCCGACTTGAGATACATTCAGAGAGTGGGCGTAGGTCATCTCAATTCTTAGGATCTGTCAGTTGTCGAATAAGTAACCATGGACTTATCCATTATTTCATAGAGTCAAATATCCTAACGGGGTGCGCCTCCGTATTGAATATATGCTTTCATCACACGATGCACAAAACGACACGGAATTAACTACCAACTCAACCAAGGGTACCAAACCAAACACAAAGTCCTCACCTTATTCAACACATCAATTTCCGAATCGGGATCAAACAGAAGATACAAATACTTGAGCGTTTCCGCCAAAAAGAACGACTCCATACGATCCTCCGGTGGAAGATTCGGCTTGTCCACATGATGGAGGGAACCGTACCCATACTTCGTTTTGCAGTACTTTTCAATGCTCTGGAATACCTCCCACCCCCACTCCTGCGAGGACAAACGAATGAGTGCGGTAAATTAATCGAGGGGACGAGGGATATGGGAGATACGTACCCGATAAATGGGATCGCCGGTGAGGGCACTGAGGTAATAAAAGGCTTCGACGGCTTCGGGTCGTAGGATGTAGAATGGGGCATTGGAGGGGACGATAAAGTCGTTTGCACCGGTGAATTGCACCATTTCGGGGGAAATTCCAGTTTTGGTTCGGGCGTACATTTGATAGCAGGTGTATGTCTGGGGAGGATGTTAATAATTAGTGGAATAGGTTGTGGGAACACTTGTGCGGAATCGATGCTCACCAGAGCCTTGGCCGTTTTTAAATCTCTCTGTGCCCTGGGAGAGTCGAGTCCATTCGGATCGGTGTAGGCACCAATGGCGAGGGATCCGCCCATGAAACAGGCAAGGTGATCCTGAGTACGAAAAAGGAGGATAAGCGTTAGCCATCACAATAAACGACGAGTCGCTTCGCCAGCATCCCTATCAATCATTATGCACTCGCCATCTTATGATCCAACCTCCCATTCACTCTATCGGCAAGGTAGGTCAATCCGTTCGGACTGCTCTTCTGAACAAGCTGATCATGCACCCCATCCATCGCCCTATCCCACATCTCCCTGTACATCTGTTCCTTTCTCCCCCCCTGAATCCACAATTTAATCATGTATTCGTAGGCGGAGTCCGACATGGCACCGAAGGACACTTTGTCTTTGGAAAAATATGCGGATCCGGAGCCGTCTTCTTGAAGACTCTCCTTCAGGAGTCCATCCTCGGGCATGAGTTGATGGAGGATTTCAAATACTTTTTCGGATTTGGTCGCATAGTCCTTCTTTCCGGTGGCGCGAGCGAGGTACCTATATTCAATTTGTTCTGCGTAGGAAAGAGAATGATAGTGGTACACCCACGAACGTACGAATGCAAGATAGAGCCAAGAGGTTTCACTCACGTGTCCCAACCTCGGCAAGAATAAACTGATTCCCATTCCATCCAAAGTTATGCCACGATCCACTCTGTAAATTGACACTCCCTCGTGGCAATCCCGACGAAGTCTCATAAGCCTTGAATAAGCGTGATCCGAGATCATCGGCCTTGTCGAGAAAGGCCTCGTCTCCGCTGAGATCGTACGCGGAGAGGAGTCCGCCTAGGCTGCGAATGGTGGTTTCGAATACGGAAACGTCCGAGACGTGGGAATGGGAGAGGGAGTCTCGTACCCAGTCTCGGGCTTGGTAGAATTCATCTTTGAGTCCCATGAGCCAGAGGGTGTCTAGGGCATCGACTAGGCTGAGGTAAAAACGTGGAGAGAGGGCGACGGTGAAACCCATGTGAGAAACAAAGTACAAAGTGTTTTCATGGGATCTCACGTAGTCCCCATTCCACCCCAATTATCCCCTCCCGTCCCCGAAATGGGATGCATCTCATCCTTCCCAAATGCCAACTCCTGATAATTTTTCCAAATGTGTCTCATGGCATTGGCCACATGGATACGTCGGCTTCGGGCCAGCTCATCACTCTGTTGAATGAGGGAGGGTGGAAGTGCGTAGGGCGTGCTTCCATCCTTGTATTCGGGAAATCGGTCGGGACCGAGGGGTAGGTAGGCGGTTATGTTGAAGGGTTGGGGGGAGGTCATGTAGGGGTAGGTTGGTGCGGGGTTGGAGTTGGAGCCACCTCTCAATCTCGGCTGGTGTGCGGGTTGTTCTTTGGATTCGTGTGTTTCATTATTTGTTTCGGTCTGTTCCTCTTGGTTCGATTCCTCGCCAGCTTTACTCGCATCCTCTTCAATCTCTGTATTCTCTTTGTCATCATTCTCTGTATTCTCTTTGTCATCATTCTCTGTATTCTCCTCTTCATTCACCTTCTCCCCCTGTCCATCCCCAGCATACATGGCCCCATCACCCTCCACCCCACCCTCTCCCTCCGTATCATCCACCCCCCTATGTGGATTATAATTAACGTCCCCCGGAGCCAACTTGCCCCTCAAATGCTGCACCATCCGTTCGTCCCCCCTCCGTCTGGCCTCCACCTCCAATTGTCGCAATTGAGACTCCGCCGCTTCGGCACGGGCAGATTCGAGAATGAGGTTTTGAATGTCGATGGGGGGCTCGGCGACATTTTGGACGGAGGAGGAGGCGGAGTTTGTTTGCGGGTGGGAGGTTAGGAGGAGGAGCACTGAGAGGAAGATCTGAGCGGAGTGTGTGTGTTAGTTAGTTTGTTAGTGTGTTAGTTCGTTGGCGATAGTCATGTTATGGCGGCTCACCGTGGCGGCCACACCCAACAGAATCAGAAGTACCCGTGGATGGATCGTCAGGAGGTCACTACGGGATGAGGTTCCCCTGCGACGATGGAGGAAGGGGGCGGACTCGGACGAGAGCCGCATGGTGGATGTGGCATTGAGGAGGGGCGCGCCATTTTGTGGTCTGTCCATTGTTCGCTGGTCGGACCGCCGCACAATTCGCCGTATGCCGTAGGTTATCGTAGATAATAATATTATTATACAAGAACGACGAAATAATAATACAAACCGAAAAATAATTATCATCCCATTACAACAATCTCACAACAATCCTCATTATTATTATTTGTATCATCTTTTGTCCATGACAATTCCATCCGTCTCGAACTGTCTCCACACACTTCCATAGACCGCCCAAACAGAGAGAGCGTGGCACTGTCCACCATTAAAGCAACAGCAACGACGACGACTACGACAACGATAACGACGGCAACTACAACGACAACAACAACAAAACCAACATAGCAACAACAACAGTATCAACCACAAAATGTCACAAAACTCCACCTTTCTCCTAAAACCCGAAACCGCCCTCCGTCGCGCCGAAGAGCTCCTCTCCATCTCCCAGCCCCTCCCCTCCCTTTCCCTCCTCCACGAAGTCCTCTCCTCCCGCCGCCACAAAATATGGTCCCCCACCTACGAAAAAATCATCCTCCTCTACCTCGACCTCTGCCTCACCCTCAATCGACCCCACGAAGCCAAGGACGGACTCCACCAGTATCGCAACCTCGCCCAGAGCCAGGCCCCGGGCAGTCTCGAAACCGTCATACTCCAGCTCATCGAAAAGGCCGAACAGAGCTGCAGGGAGGCCAAGATGGACGGAGAACTCCCCACGGCACCCATGGACGATGACGAGGATGCCTTCGATTTGCCCGCCGATCCAGCCGCGGCACTCCTTCCCCGTCTTAAATTCCTGTGGGAGATTTACCGCGCCGTGTTGGATATACTCAAGAGTAGTAGTAAGTTGGAGAGGTTGTATCATGGGGTGGCGGAACGGGCGTTGGGGTTTTGTGGGGAGTATAAGAGGAGGGTGGAGTTTAGGAGGTTGTGCGATTTGATGAGGATGCATTTGGGGAATTTGCAGAGGTTTGGTGGAGTTATGGTGGTTAGGTTTGAGGAGAAGCCGAATAATAAGGTTAGTTTGGATTATTGATGATTTACTGGTATTGATGGGTTGTTACTATTGAGTGTTGTTGGTTGATGATTGTTGTGTTGGCAGTGCTTACTGTCATAACTGCCGTCGAGTCTCTAACACATGATACCATCATCATCATCACAACCACCATGCCCACACCAGGTACGAGGATGGGAAGGATGGACCGCAGAATCCATCGAACTCCACCTCCAAACCCGCTTCGTCCAACTCGAAACCTCATCCACCCTCCGCCTCTACACCGAAGGATTCCGCACCGTCGAAGACATTTACAACATTCTACAAATCAGTAGGGCTCGACGCAAACTACCCGGAATCACCATTACACCCCCCAAGGCCAAACTCATGGCGGCCTACTACGAAAAATTGGTGAACTTATTCTGGGTCTCAGAAAACCACCTCTTTCACGCCTTCGCCTGGTACAAGTACTACTCGCTTTGCAGGGAGTACCACAGGGGCATGTCCGCGGAGACACGACGTACCATGGCTGGGGCGGTATTGCTCGCGGCGCTATCGATACCCAAGACGGTCAAGGCGGCCGTAACCGCCATTCGATCCACGGCCGAGGATGATATCTCACGTGAGAGGATGGCGAGGATGGCCACCTTGTTGGGGTTTCATACGAGGGAACCCAGTCGGGAGGCCATTTTGGCGGAAATTTGTGGAGGAAGTGTTATGGAGGATGTGCCGCCGTATCTGAGGGAGTTGTATGTTTTGTTGGAGAGGAGTAGTGATCCGTTGGAGTTGGTGGAGAGGGCGCGTCCTTTGTTGGAAATGTTGAGGGCGGAGACGGATGGGGAGGTTGAGGGGGAGTCGACTTTGGGGCGATATGTTCAGCCCATTACGAATGTGTTACTCCTTGAACTTTTGTTTCACATTTCTTCGTCCTACCATACCATTTCCTTGGATCACGTTCGTTCCCTCACATCGGGACTGGGAGTCAGCTTCCAACACTTGGAGAAATCGATTGTACTCTCCGCCCGCTCTCGAGATTGGAATGTGAGCATCGATCATCGTGCGGGGTGCATCAGGTTCGGCAATAAAGCATTGGAGAGCGAGGAGATGAGAGGACAGCTCTCCAAACTTGCGGGGCGGTTGGCGGTTGCTTGTAGGATTCTTGATCCTGTGGATGGTAAGGCGGTTGTTGAGAGGAGAAAGGAAGTGTACGGGGTGGTGAGAGAAGGAATGGAAGGGGAGCACATCGCAGTGCTTGAGAGGAAGCATGTTATTGAGAAACGAAAGGAGGAGGCTGAGAGGGTGAGTCCGCTGATTATCGTCGTTCTCTTTTCTGGTTGGAATTCGCTCATGACTCTTATCCTCTGTCCACTTCGCAGCTCGTCCAAGAGAAACTCCGCGACGAGGAACGTCAGCGCATGAAAGAGGAACTAGACCGCAAGGCCGAAGAAGAAAGACGTCTCGATCGCGAAAAGAAGCATCGCGAAATAGACAAGCTCCAAAAGATGAAGGATGAAATGGATGCCATTGAGAAGAAGCGTTATCTCGCCGCTATGGGACGTTCGGTGGAGAATATGACGGCGGAAGAGTTGAAGGAGGTTGATACTGCAGCGTTGGCGAAGGAGCATGCCGAAAAGGCTAATAAGAAGAAGGAAGGTGAGTGACCATTGTTTCTGATGGACTGCGCCGTAACGATGTTCAACCCGTTGATTCGCCATGGCATCGTCAAACAGACGCGGAGAGAAAGATCAGAGAAGCTGCCCGCCAACTCGACTACCTTGTGCGCGCCACCCGTATCGAAGAACTGCCCCGCATCAAGGCCGACTACGAGACCAAAATCAAGCAGGATCGCGAGAACTACGAAAGGGAAGTTGTTGAAAACGCTAAATCTGCCGCGGAGCAATGGACCGTTGATGTCCGCGAGAAAAAAGAGTTGTCGGAGTGTTTGGTGTTTGACTACTCGTCTTTGTTTGAGTCTAGAATCATGGCCGCCAGGAAGATCGTTCACGAGAGGCTCTGTCGGGAGGAGGATGATCGTGCCGAGATTGAAGCCGAGAAGGGCAAACTTGATCGAGCTAGGGTGGTGAGTTTCTTCACGACATAATGTTGATCGTCGATCAACTCCAACCATTACCCTAATGTTTGTACCTGACGAACAGCGTAAGGAGGAGGAGACGCGCAGGATCCTCGAGGAGGAAGAGCGTCTCAAGCGGGAAGAGCAGGAAAGAAAAGCAGAGGAGGAGAGGCAACAGCGTGGTACGCAACTAGAGTGTGATTTTCCCCGTTCTCTGCTCACCCGTACCTTTATCTTCACCCATTACTCGTCTCATTGCTGACACATCAGAGGAGCAAAAGCGCCAGCACGAACAGGAGTTGGAGCAGAAAGAGAAGGAGCGCATGGCCGAAGTCCGAGCACGTGAGGAACGCGAGAGAGAGGAGAAAGCTCAACCCCCTCCAACTTCAAGGGGGTTGGAATCGGCCTCTACGGAAGGCAAGTATGTTCCCCCTTCGCGTCGTGGAGTGGCAGCAAGTGGATCAAGATTGAGTTCTGACACAAGAGGTGGTGGATATGGAGGCGGAAGGTATGAAGGAGGGAATCGTTTTGGATCGTCGAGGGATGAAGGGGGTGGAGACAGAGGTGCTAGGTTTGATGGTAGGGAGGGCGGAGGAAGTCGTACATTTTCTAGAAACGATGAGGGCGGTGGGCGCAGCTATGGATCGTCGAGGAACGATGACAGGTACGGAGACAGGGGCGGTCGATCCGAGGGTAGGGATGGCGGAGGAAATCGGTTTGGATCTTCTAGGAACGATGACACGGACGGAGACAGGGGCGGTCGATCCGAGGGTAGGGATGGCGGAGGAAGTCGGTTTGGTTCGTCGAGGAACGATGACAGGGATGGAGACAAGGGAGGGCGATACGAAGGTAGGGATGGTGGAGGAAGTCGTTTTGGTTCGTCGAGGAACGATGACAGGGATGGAGACAAAAATCGTCAGGGTCCTCCCACGAACAACCGTTGGAATTAAATGCCACAATCGTGTCACACCTACTCTGAGTATTAAGATTTAATCAACCAAGCTACTGAATGTATACTATGTAATTCCCATTTTATTTCATTTGGTTCACGAATTCAACTTCTCCGCTTTCCGTTTTAGCTTCAGCTTAGCTTCTGCCGTAATTACCTTCTCGGACAATGCAAGCAAATAATTAGTTGAGACACTTCATTGGAAAACCCAGGTGTTCGGATCGTCAATCTCACCTGTTTTAGCAACCAAACCATTTGACTCTTGATCTCGTTAAGTTCGTTCAACTCTTCCGTAATTTTCTGACAATATTGAAAGGGAACAGTGAGATCAAGCAACTTCTTACGAAAATTTATCGAGATTGAAAAATCAGAGGAAAGCAACAATACCTTCAAATCTTTTTTCTTGACGCTTAGAGGATTCTCGGCATCATCGTCGCTGTCATCGAACAGATCTTCGTCGCTGTCATCTGCCTGGGCATCGTTCCGAACGTCTTTCATCGGACTGTTCAACAGAACAATTTTGATGTTACCAGGTCTCTCCTCATTTGTACTCGAAGCTCCGTCCTCATCGATTTCATTCTTGGTACTTTTGGGAACGACTGTGCTACATCCCCGATTTTCAGTAGAATCCGACATTGTTGTGTGTTTCCCACTGCCTTGGCACCTCCTCTTCGTTTCTTCATCCATATGTGTTAGCGTCGTGGCAAGCTCCTCTCGATCGGCGATAGTACGAGCCTTGGAATCCTCGATCATTTGATCTATTTCTAGTTTATATTTCGTTCTGAGAGCGTCGAGGACCTGTTCTTCCTTCCGCAGTGACTCCTCTTTGAATTTGGTAATCTTTCGATCCCACTCCTCTCGTATGTTCTTCTCCGAATCATCTCGTTCTTCCACTAGTTTTTGTAATCGCGCCCTTGCTTCATTCAGCGTCCTCACAGCAGCTTCTCTAGCATCATCTCCCTCCTTTTGTAACGACTCCCTATTTGCCGGGTGTTTCTTTTTCGACAGTTCTGTTTGAGACTTCTCCCGCCGTAAATTCTTTTGAATGAGAATATTTCTTATGGCGTCGTAGGTATCCGATTCTTCGACCAGCAGAGGGATGGTGGACGAGGTGCGCACATTAGTGGCTGTAGTTCAGACGGGCAATCGAATGCAGAACATGAAGTGAGTGCGGCCGTGGTTCGGGTGTCTGAAACAAATAATAGCAAAGACTGCTTTGTGCAGCATCCTTCCTACCTAGATACGATCCCGAATGGGCCAATCCGATCCCCCATCCGCGCGAAATTCCCAGAGCATTTCGTGACGAAGACGACGGGGAATTTGTCGATGTCGGCGCAGTTGAATTCAATAAATTTGGAGGTGGTGTGGATGGTCTGCTTCCTGGTGTAGTTGCGGGAGTGGACGAGGGAGTACTCAGATGATAACCCCTTTCAATTGGTGTGACGAGCTTACCCGTGCCGTTGTTTCGGCCTTCGTTGGATGATATTGATGATGTAGAGTCCGGCATTAAGATAGATGTCGACGGTTGCAATGATGTGGGAGTAGGACGGAAGTTGGCGGTTGTAAGGCCAACCCTTCCATAATAAGGCCAATCCTTGCCAAGTAGTCGGACGTTCACTTGGGTCATTCAGCTTGCCAGATAGGCTTGAGCTATACCTACTGTAGCTTGCAGCGTAGACTTTATCCGACCTGGACTCGCCAAAAGTCTAAGTAGATAGCAGCTACTCCTACACACATATGTAGAGTAGACTTATA
>JALLPF010000391.1:0-10995 GCA_036939455.1 Cyclotella distinguenda | reverse complement strand
GGCCTAGTCACGAATAATTGGTGGCTGGCATTTTGGGAGATACGAATCTTGTATTAACTAGCAGCTGCTGTCTGTGATCAGTTGTGTAGAATCCTAGGTAGGGGATAGTTCTTTATGTAGCTATCCTCTGGACGTTTAACAGCAATGGTGGATATGAGCGATGATACGTGACAAACAATATTGACCCCCAGGTCAACTCAAATGTGTCATCAATTATCAATTTGTCATCGCTTGTCCCACAGGGCATCATGATCACAGTAGGCGATGTGGCATATTTATCAGCGTCTGGTGAAAGGTGATACCTGAGATCCATGTGATCACAATGGCGAGACAAAACAAAGTCAAACATGCTGGTCAAATGTTATCCGGAACTGGTCTGCATGAGACGGTACCATGGTCTGCAATTTGGCACTTTGAGTGAATTGCGATTGTCATGTTGTGTCGAAGGACATCATCTTGCTGATCGTTCAATTTTAGGAGTATTCTCAGAACTATTTCAATTTGGTCAAGCCAAGAGGCTTGCGGATATGATGGTGCAAACATTTTGAGAATTGGCAGGATATTGAACAAGATTACAGTTTCAATGCCGGCGGGATGATAATGCGCCCTGATGGTTTTTGAGCCAATACCTATCTCAGTTCTTTATTCCCTCTTGAACTCATTTGTCCATCGTTCATCATCAGCTCAATGATGGCTGTTCGAAGTGTTTCAGAGGCCAGAATTCATCCAGAAGAGGGGGGCAGTAAGGATAGGATGGGTGGGAGTGGAAGAGCGCTGGCAGTTCACATATTATGGTACTTAGAACGTAAGGTTTGAAAATGAATCTGATTTTGATTACAAAAAAATCTATCATATTATGAATTCGAGCATCCATGAAGTGGTCCTTGCATGCTTTCATCAAGATACACACAATGAAACAATTCAGGAAATCGCAGTGCCCTCAGAGTGAATAGATGGCCTCCACCACCCCATCATCATCCCTATTGACCTGTTCAATGGACTCGCCCCCCTCCCCTAGCTCTGTCGAAGCCTGTTCCACCTCAGGCTCGGGCATCCCTTGACGGACCTGCGCCACCGGAAGGACGGGCACCTCCATGGTGCCGGCGTCATCTGTACCATTTCCCTTCCTCCATTCCAATGTAGGGTTGTAATCTCGTTCCTCCTGCTTGATCATAGCTTGACCCTCCTCCATATCTCTCATCACTTCCATGTTCTCCTTGAAGTCTTCACCCACTAGCAACTCCCTCTTCATCGACCCGGTACTTGCCCTTGCAATCTTCCCCTTCCTAGAAAACCGCCAAGAAGAACAACCTGAACATCTCTTCTTCATCCCCCTATTTACGTTTTTGCAGTTTTCGTTCTTACATTCCCAATCCTCCGTGGGATCCACATAGTCACCGTCACCAATACCATCACCATCGACAGGGTCTGCCTCTCTATCTCCAGCGGATGGCCCTGACGATAATCCCTCCCCAGCATAACTCCACCTGACCTGCCTCTTCCCCCCCCTCCACCCTCGGCACTTGCCACACCTCGTCTGCTGCGCCTTGATGACGTGCCCACAGCATTCCCAGTCCTCCGCGCGATCGATTCCATCCTCGGGGTGATATTGATCCGGGGCAGATTTGGCTCCTAGCTTCCACCCGCCCTGACGCTTCCCTCCCCTCCAATGCTTACACTTTCCACACCTGGTCTTGGGTAACTCCACCTTGTTTTGGCACACATCGCAGGTCCAACATTCCCCCAGTTGAGGTACATGTTCGGTGTCCATCCCCGCCGAAGTGTGACTATTAAATTGAGTCCCGGGGTCATCGTCATCATCATCATCGTCGTCGTCAGCATTGTTCTCGCCATCGCTCTTCAACAGATTGTAGTGAGAACGGCAGAATCCGTCATTGCTGGCCTGGTCAAGCTTACTGCATCCCTGGACCCGACAGAGCCAACGGCCCGCCGTGTTCTTGGGTCGTTCCGAAGAAATTAAAAGGTTGGCGAAACCGGACGCACGGGGGAATTCGGCGATGATGGATTGAAGAGAGGGGTCTTCGGATTCGGCGATGGTGAATTTGGCGGCTCGCATGGCTTCAGGGACGGTCAGACCGGGGAAACGCGTGAGGAGTTCGGCGGTTTTGAGGAGACGGGTGTCGGTCGGGATGGAGTCCTCTGTTGGGACTGTGTCATTGGAATCGACGGGGGGAGTCTCCGTGTCGTCCTCCATTGCCAAGAGTAATTGAGTGATATCGAAAGATGATGATGGTCGATGATTGGATCGGATCGGTCTTGTAATAATAACAATATTTTTAATAATTTTATAATACAAGAATAATAATTGTTATCTTATGACAATACAATTACTGTTTGTTTGCGATGAGGACGGCATGTCGAATTGGCAATGGCGTTGGTAGGCGAGAGCACTGTAGTATGTACAACAATAATATTTACTTAAGCTTACTACCTATAGGGGTATTGTATCGACTTAGCTACGAACCTACCATACTCTACCTACCCATAGGTAGGAGATTTAAATACAACTGTACTGGTACCCACTTACGTTCCACTTACGTATGCAGCAACACCCAAAAGTTCTACAAAATCATATTGATTCCTAAGTGGATGTTTTCTCGGAGTTGCCTATCTTGCAGAAGGGTGAGAGGCGGGAGAGTGCCACGTGGGAGTGATTGATTGGGTGAAATTTTAGAATTCTTCGTTTGGATTTTGGGAGTCCGAAGAAGGACTGGCCAGACGGTATAAGTCAACCTATCTATGGACCGCTAGATAGGAGGTAGTAGTACTACTTTGCGTTCTGCCTGATAATCCATCCGAATCTATCCCTGGTTCCCGACGATGTTTGTGTACCTACTATATCAAACCTACTGATGGCTGTCTCACTGCTCAACTACCGAAGTCCATGTCTCACTACTTCTCCTCTGACAACAACGGTGACAACAGCAGTAACAACAACGACAACAATTTAGCGAGCCTGTTTTCCACGTCGATCCATCCTCATCGCCAAAGGGGTATGGACTCAGCCAGCGCGGTCCGGGCTGACAACGAGGACGACGGCATGAACGACATGAATGGTCCAACACTTCCATCGGCGAGAAAGCTTCTTGTTCTCGTTGGCAGCATAGTTCTCATTGTGTCTCTTGTTGGACCGGGTGGGATTGTTATGACTATGCTTTTTTACGATTACGACGAGTACGGTGATTACAATAGCAATAGCAACAGCAACAGCAACACACGTTCCCATTCAATCGTTCATGGCGATAAACATCATGCTGTAAATCATCGTAATAAAGCCACTGGGAGTAAGACGCATGGCAAGTTCGGCACGAGGAGGAAGAAACAGCATCAGAACAGACACAATTACCGTAGCGACAACGAACAATCCAGTCGACAAGAACAAGTTATTAATGACCAGGTTGACAAAATTGGTCAAAATACTCCAACAGTTAAAGGCACTCGCATCTCTGAAAGCAACAGCAACGAAATCAACGGTCCAATTCACTCCATCATGAAAGATGCAATCTCCAACATCGATAAAGTATTTGCATCCTCCACCGAATCATTAGACGACGATTCCGAAGCCTCTATTCCCATAGTTCACTCCAACGAAACCCTCCCAATCAATGCCAACGCACTCGACGCCTACACCAACTCCCTTCCAGCATCCGACGCCTTAGAATGCCGTGCGAGTGTCATCGCCTTTGTTATTAATGCCACTGATGTCAAGGATGAATGTGAAGGGTTGCGAAAGGCCTTTGATAAGACGTGCAGTGTCAATAGCAACGTGGGGAGGAGGTTGGAGAGAGGCTCCTTCTGGGCATGGGGTTGGACTTCTCGCTTCCATCGTTGGATGCGTCGAAATGACGCGTTTCTATTTGCTGAGGAGGAGGTTGCGACGGATCACGCCTGGAATCAGGCGAAACTGCTTATCGATTCGGGTGTGGATCTGCAACGCCTCCGTTGGGAGCTCATGGGTCCACACTACCAAACTCAACGACGGTTGACTACACTCGATCCCAACATACCGTTGGAAGCATCAGCTAATCCCATATCCGAACGAAAGGACAAGGATCTCCCCGTCACCAATGAAGATCCCACCCCACCGAAACACGAGGACGACACCCCCAAAATTTCCCTCTTGATCCCCACCGCCGAAGATCACATCGCCGACGAAACACTCAACGACGCCCTCCTCCTCCAATCGAAACACGATTCCCCACCCCAGCCCCCTCCCAACTCCTCCCCAAACCCCCCAGAAACGGAACTCAACCACACAGAAACAGCCATTGCAGCCCGAGACGCCTCCGAATCCGCCGATGCCATTCGTACCGCAACCGAAGCCGTGAAAAATATGATGATAGACCCAAAGTCCCTCGAAGCACGGACGTGCTGCGCCTCTATTCTCTCCGTGTTCCATGAACACTGTGATCCAACAGCCACAGGGGAGGATTATTCCGACAGGAGGCTGCTGGTCATTGTCTTTGTCATTACGGTGTGCGGGATGGTCAAGAGTCTCATTCGATATTTCGAAGTGAGGTGGCTTCCAGAGGCGGGGGGTTGTATCTCCGTGGGAGTCGTGGGATACCTCGTTCTTCAGAATTTTTCCTACGTTCAATATGCGTTCGATGGGGATATGTTCCTTCGGATTATGGTGCCCCCTATCGTGTTCGAGGCGGCGATCAAGATTAATAAACGTTCGTTTCGGAGGCATGCACTTCCCATTACTATTTATGCAATTGTTGGAACGATGATGAGTACGGCCCTCACGGCGACGATACTTCACAAGGGATCAGCGATGGCTCCGTGGTGCACCACCATCCCCGTGAAGGAATCTCTGATTTTCGGTTCGTTGATCTCCTCCATTGACCCGATCGCCGTCCTTAGCGTTTTGAACAATATGGGTATGACCGACACGGATACTATTTACGTTCTAATCTTCGGGGAATCTCTGCTGAACGATGGGATCGCCATTGTTTTATTCCAGACCCTGGTCCACTTCCTTGATGAGTCTCTCGTCATCGACGGAGAGGCCGTGATTGATGCCATACTTCATTTCGTAGTGGTGGCTCTCGGTTCTCTCACCATCGGTATATTATCGGGAGCCTGCGCCACGGTATACTTTGCAATGATGCACGGCTGTCAAACGCCAATGGTGGAACTCATTATGTTCTTTTGCTGGGCATTCATCCCGTATTTTATTTGCGACATGGTGGAATGGAGCGGTATTGTGGCAATCGTCGCAAACGGGTTTGTTATGGACCTGTATGTCGTTGGACAGAAACCTGCGCACGGTGGTTCGAACTCTGTGGAGGACGACATTGACTTCCTGGTGAATGGCAACGGCAACAATAACGATGGTGGTAGCAACAGAGGAAGAACTAATCCACAACAGTGTCGTTCCTTCTTCAATTATGAGGGTCACCTCTCTGCCCTTGCAGACACCCACGTTCACTTTGTCATCGAAATCTTTGCGACTCTAATGGAAACCGCAATTTTCGCCTACCTCGGTCTCTTCTTATTCAGTCCCCGATATCATTGGAATGCCTACCTCACCGTCATTTCCATATTCGCCACCGTCATGGGCAGAGTTATCATGATTCCGACTCTGAGTCACATTTCCAATGTCATTAACCGAACGAGAAACCGTGCGTGCTTGCCCTCGGGCAACGAGGCCAACGTCCACGTCGATCGTAGAATGCAGCTGGTGTTAATCTTCGCCGGGCTTCGTGGGGCCATGTCGTTCGCGCTGGTAGAGCACATACCTATGTTTGATACGATCACCGGTCAGGGATCGCGTCTCAAGCCGGAACTCAAGGCGATGACATCGGCATCGATTATCTTCACCGTGTTTGTTCTGGGCGGGGCGACGTCGTATCTGATGGAGAGAATCGGATATACAATATCGAAGGAGCAGGATGTGGTGGAAGTGACTCCATTGGTGCGGAATACTAAACAACTCACTCCGACTTCAAAGACCGTGAGATCTTCGAGGGATGAGCACACACGTAGCAGCAGCAGCTGCTCCGTGAGACAGCGAGGTTCCGGAAATTTACGATAACATATAAAATTTTGTAACAACAACTTAATAAATATAATATTTCTACCGGCATTAGGTTTGAATTCGAACTTCGTTTTTACTCCATCGTCTGTCTCGAAGCACAGTGCGATCTCACCATCCAGCATAATCAAACTTACGGTCTTACTCCTCTTGCCTGTGTTTCAGATTTTAGAGTTGTACCAAAGCATCCTCTCTCACACCAGGTATCAAGAAGTTGTCCGACATTTTTTGGAAGCAATCGTCAACTCTAATACTTCATACTCAATGATGTATATGAAGGAATGGTGCCGGCTGGTATCACCGATGGCCGATAATGTCTGCACCCGAGTTCGTCCACGTCGTCCACGCCGCACGCCGCGCTCCTCTTCCCTAGCTCTCCAGGGTCCGAATCCTCTTTAAACTTCATTTCAATTGTCGGATTTTAGTACCGACTCATAATAAAATAATCATGAGAGTTCATAGTTCATTTCTGGCTCGATCACCTGCTTCGCTGAATGAGCAATCTCTTCCACAAAGACGTTTGACGGCATCTCTTGTGCCACATAATTTTATGCGAAACCAAACAAACTACCTATAAGTACAATAATAATAATGTAAGTACTTAGTACCATACTGGTCCTCAGTCCTTCATCAAACTCACCAAGGACCTGTATGATTTGGGACCGAATCAGTCGGATGAGCAATAAATAAGCCCGAAATGAAAAACGGTCTAATAAATGAAAAATGATTTCGTGATCCAACTTGCCGTGATTGCGAAAGATCTCTCTAGGGAAAAGATTCGTACGATACCAGGGCTGCTTCGAATGGTCACACGACAAGACGCAGTTACACGACGTTGCAGTCAACATCATAGGGTAGGGTTGTTATCATTATAATATGTCATTAGACATCATCCACATCAAGATCGAAGATGATGGCAAAATGTACTTATACTTGTATAATTAAGAGTCCTCATAATTCTGTAATAATCATCATACTCAAATCTCCATTCCATTGCATACAATGAGCGATCACCACGCCCACAGTGACAGACGAAACAATCAAGACGACGATCACCATTCCCACTCCCACCAGCCATCCACACGAAGCGGCCTTCGAATCTTAATCGGCACAGCGAATCTCGGCCATGCCATCCCCGACTCCGCCTCCCTCTCCGCCTTTCTACCCCATCACGGCAAGGTCCACGATGTGATCCACCGCTCCGTCAAACATTCCTCCATAGTAGATGGAGTTTCCAAATCGTGGAATGATATCGACTCCCATGGAGCCTTGGAGATCATAGCGATTGGACTGCAGGAGGCCGCCCATGGAAACATCGTCACCACCTCGGGAATCACTGCCAAGCTCACGGGGACTTCCATCAAACAGCGTCATCTCTTTGGAAGGGCTCTGGAGACATTGAGCAAGCCTATCGACGGAATGCACAAGCAGGCCGAGATTGGCGGGACGAAGAAGTTGAAGGAGAGTATCGTTTCGCACATTGGGGACGAGTATGCCCTTGTGACGGAATTTCAACGCGGAGAATTGGTTCTCTACATCTTTGTACGAAAGGATTTGGCATCCTCCTGCCATGTCGATAAAGTTTGTGCCGAGAACGTTGGTGTGGGGAGCATCATGGCCAACAAATGTGGGATCGCCGCAACTGTGACACAAGGTACCTCCCGACTCACCTTTATCTGCGCCCATCTCAACGCAAACGAAGGTAAAAGTAACTACGAGGCGAGGAACTCCAACATTGAAGACATTTTGGCGGGAACGAACGATGGATCAATAACATCGCATCATACCTTCTTCTTCGGTGATCTCAACTATCGATGTGAACTTCCCAAGTCTTCCATGGGCGATGCCCTTACAAAAGGAGAGACCATGATTGTTTCCCAAAAGATGATCACAAGCGGAGAATGGGACAAGTTTAACGAGTTTGACGAACTGCGCAAAGCGCTCAACAATAAAAAAATACTATCAGGGTTCGAAACTCCTTTTTGCAAATTCCCCCCGACGTTCAAGGTGGAAAAGAAGGAAGGGTTTCATTATAACTTGGAACGCATCCCAAGCTATACCGACCGCATTCTTTGGAAGTCCAATGAAGAGACCAGGCTTTTGGAACCAATAATTTACGAGGCAATGCCCAAATTCACCTCATCCGATCACAAACCGGTTCGTGGATTATTCTTCCTGCCGTCTAGACCATCACTCAAGTTGGCCAATCTAGAAAAGAAGGTGTTGAATTTGGAATTTTCTCATATTCTCTGCAAGGGACTCAAACCGGAAATGGGATTGGCCAACATGGATATTGATACCTTTATGAGAATGAAATGTGACCCTCCTGAGCTGGAGAGAAAATCCGCCGGTAGCATCTATAGGACGGAAACAGTTCGAACGTCTGATCGACCCTTGTGGCGAAATGTTGCACTGCGATATCAGGTCAATGTTGAATCGAAGGAAAATGTGCTCGGCTCTTTTCTCATCCTCGAATCGGTGCAAGAGAATTTGGTTGCAGGCAGCTCCCTCCTTGGGACCGCGGCTGTTGATTTAGAACACATTATTCGAAAGAGCCTGGGCGTCAAGGAAAGGAGCGAAACCTTGAAGTTTGACTTGCTACGTCATGGAAAGTGTGTTGGGAACGTGACGTTTGATTTGCACGTTGGTTGGAGTGATGGCTCACCACTCTCCCAGAAAAACCAAGAGAAGTACCACCATTCTTCTTCTGGTGTGTCATACCATCATTCTTCGTCAGGTGTCTCCCACCATCGTTCTCCCTATGACAACGATAAGCAACCCAATTCTCAAACTAGGTCACGATCAAACGAAAGACCAAGAGATCCTCATTCGTATCATCATTCTTCTTCTGGTGACTCTCAACATCATTCTCCCTCTGGCCATGACACGAAACCCAAGCCACAGACCAGGTCGCGATCACACGAAAAGTCGAGGCCAGTACCCGACCCACCCGTTCGTTCTTCTGCGGAAGACAACGTTTCGGAGAAAAACGTTTTGAGCTACCTCACCAGATTGGACCTGCCTCCTGTCCTCCTCTCGGCAGTGCTGGAAAATTATCATTCATCCGATCAACGATTGTGGATCATCGAAAACTCAAACGCCATGCAGGTGCGGGATAGTACCCTGCTCGGAGATGACAATGAGTCTTTATCTGTAAGTCGTTGGGAGGAGTTATCGGAATGTGTCTGTTTTCACTCAAAAATGAATGCACGCTGTGGCATCAAGACGGAATTCAAGCTGTTGAACAGTTCGAGCTCCTCGCCTCATAGGTTCATTGTTGGTAGTGGTAAGAGAAGTGTATCGGACGAAATCGAGCGGGCTCGTAAAACAATGGAGGCTGACGCAAGGATGCCTCCGACGTCACCACTCGTGGAATGCATTCAAAGTTTCTATAAGAGTATATCGTCGGATGATGTGCGTAGATTGAGGGAGAGTGGAAAATTCATCAATCTTATTCTAGCGACGCAGGGTGTGCCTAATACTCCGGATGGAAACTCTGATTCGGACTCGTATCGAGCCTTGGGGCACGCGTTGAGTTCTTTGAACAAGTTACCAGTTAAGTTAACGATTAGGCTCTGTACCGGAGATGAGGACACGGTCCGCATCTACAACGACGTTCTCACTAACAAGCTAGATAACTGTGACGTTGTGGATGATTATGAGAATGAAGCCATGGAAGTTTACCTATACAATCCCTGGTTGACTTACAGCCTTGGTCTGCACAGGTTTAGGGAGGCCGGACTTGGATGGGGAATGCTTGAAGACCTTGATGTCAAAACATATTCGTTCGACGAGATCTACAACTTCTCCACAGATTTCTTGGTTGGAAGGAGGGGACCCAAGCTACCCCATCCACTTGATGACTGGGGTATGTTCATCGAGACACTTTCAGCTCTGAATGATAATGAGAAGCCGCAGTATCATCCCATCAAAAATGACATGGCCCCGTGGATCAACATTCACAAATTAGAAGCCATGTATCATCAGAAGCGCAAACATCGCTCCCGCGGCGTCAGAACAGAAACGGAATCGAACGACCCTACTTCTCGGGACGACGATTTGACCCTTGAGGAGTACCTCCACCGATGGGCCTATCGACCAACTGATTATAAAAAACTCAAGACTCTCCCTGATTTACTAGTCACCCTACCTGATACATTCCCTCCCACCAACTCGAAAGTTGAAGCCCACGAATACTTCCACAAATGGAAAGACTTCTCCGAAGAGGCCTTCGAGGAAAGCAGGGATGAATTGAATGAATTGCTACGGAGGGCGATGAAAAAGGTGAAGCTTTTCGTTCACCCGGATAAATTACCACCTGACCTTACTGAGAATCAATCCAAGCTGTTTAAAGTTCTCTGGGAAGTGTTCATGTCGTTAGAAAAGAAGTGGGTCAAGTAATGAAGTAATGGCCGAGTGTGCCGATCATGATGGCATTGAAAATATTGAGGAACAAAAAATACTGTTGCTCAAGTAACCAAAAATTGCTTCTCTGTTACAAGTGCCAAAAGGTGTGCACGAAAATCAAATGTAAGAATGTTTCATGTTATCCGTCGACATGTTTCGGCCTTGGTTCCAAAATGACTCGACGAACCCTTGTAGACGCTCTCGATCCAAGCTTAACTCAAATTCATCATAACAAGTAAGTAGTAGAAATACGTTTCATCGTGTTGTCTAACTTGAGGCTCAACCATCCAAGACCAACAAGCAGATAGAGGGAGCGTGCATGAAGTGACTGTGCGCTAAGTTCATGACTTCCACTCCAGTGGCTTTCTTCCAGACTTGAATTACGCATCATCGATTTAAAGGTATGTATCTTGGCAAGATCTAAACAACTAGGCAAGTCTTTTAAGATGACAAAGAGTGATAATAATAATAATAAGGAAAAATGTCTCAAATGTCGGGATATGGAGGTCGAATTTCTGCCGTGTCAG
>JALLPF010000390.1:0-11007 GCA_036939455.1 Cyclotella distinguenda | reverse complement strand
GCATTTTTCAAAATTAGTATAAGTACTATATACTTATAAGTAAGTATTTGTAGCAGTTTTTTCGCCGGAACTTTAAGTGCCGTTCCCCTGGTCTCCTGAGAGTCAGATAACGATTCTGGGAGATTTTCTGGGTATACTCACGGGAATTATTCTCCGTAGAGGCAAAAGCAAAAGCAGCTAGCCGCCCCGCCATCGTCTCATTCACACGCCCAGCCCATGATCAATCCCCTACCGATAACGGGGTTGGATTCCTTTGAATTTGGGTTCAAAATCATTTCATAGTAAATGACTTCACCGAGATCTTCGTCGACAATAATATTATTAACGAGAATATTATGTCCACCAACATAACCCCTCGTAAAAACAACAGCTCGGTGAAAAGACGCGAGAGTTATCCACGCGAACACGGTCACGAACAAACAGAAAATCGATCGAGTCACAGCACCCATTACGAATCAAATAATTTTGATATTGTCAATCAACCTCACAGTTCCAGCTTGCTCTCACTAAACAAGGACCAGGAAATCCTCGATGACAAGGACAATCCAGTCAGTCCGTTGTCGTGGAACGAAGCCCGTTCTCGATTGAAACACACGTTGGAAGAATGGAACAATCAGCAGCGTATTCGGAAACAAAGTTCTCATTTGAGAACTAATTCTAATTCTAAACGATGTCCATCTTTAGGCGACCTCGATATGAATTTAATGGCTATTCCACTTTCTGCCATTTTCGTGATAATGTCATGCGTCGTTCTATCTTCGAACAACCTTGCTTCCAAACCAAGTCAAGTGCAATCATTTCAAAAGATGGAACAGGTGGCCTCAATCATATTTCTCTCATCAGCTCTGTTATCCGCATGCGTTACGAATCGAAGGAGAAAAGTTTCGAGGGAAATTGACGCGAGCATTGAGCGGAGAAGATGTGTCTCCGCCTTTTTGGATGATATGAAGTGTATCTTTTTCGGATGCGACGACGATTGCGAGGGAGGCTGCCCTGAGAGCGCTTCGACGTTTGGAGACAAACTGGGAGGAGGGATTTTCGTTTCGAGAGATGTCATATTGAGGAAACACGTGGAGGACGTATATTCAACGTACCGTGTCTGTAACGTGAAGAAGGGTACTGGCGACCCAAATCAAGTTGACGACAAATCTGGACAATGGCATAGGATACCCACATTACTGCTAGTTCGGGGTGATTTTATAGCGCTTAAAGTCGGCGATACTGTTCCTGCCAAATGCCGTGTAATTGCTCCCCCGAGCACATTCGCTACCCGATGTGATTCGAATATTATTATTGAGGCCGGTCTACGTCTAACTGTTGATTCGCTTTCTTCGCCCGCTAAAGAAGCCTTTGGGTTGTCAAGTGCTTATGGAAAAAAATTGCCATCCGGGAAATCAACGTTAAAGATTTGCACAGAAGAGGTTCTTTTCCTTGCAAATGGAGTACAGATATTCGAATTGATCGAGACACCTTTGGAATCATTTCTCAACAGGGATGATTTTGGTAAGTGTGATACACTCACTAACAAAAACTTTTGAGTCTATCATTATTTGATCACAAAATCCAATTCTTTTAAATCCCTTTGTTGAGCAGTCCACAGAAAGACCCCGCAACAAATACGTCAGGGATTGGCCATCCGTTCTTTATTTGTCTATCTTTCTATCTTTTCCTTTGCGTTCACCCTATCAATCTTAATGATCCGTTCTAATGGAGCCAGCAATTTCTTTCAATCACCAAGTTGGACACTACCAATCTTGTCGGCTTTAACTTTCCTGCCAGTGACGACGCCACTCTATCTTTTTTGCATAGAGTGTCTCGGTACAGCTCGTATTTTAGCGACCATACATCCGTTTGCCTCAAATCAAAAACAGCACCTACAAAGCAATAATATTTTGTCGACCTCAAGGACGAATGATATCAACGGTAACGGTGGAATGCCTTCCCAAGAAACTCGCAGGCGAAGTTCTCTCTTTTTCATGGGCGATTTCACCTCTACTGAAAGTTGCGCTAGCCACAAGAGATTGCTTGTTCGCTACTTCATGGCGACATTGTCCTCGCGTTTATTTACTCATTTTTCGATGCCAGCACTAAGATTTCGAAAGGAGAAACCCGAATTGACATCCGCGTCGGAGGAGGCACTGATCACCATTCCTCCAGCTAGCTTGTACCTTCTTGAAAAGCTAGGATTAGTCACTGCTATCGCCCTCATTGACGATGAGTTGGCATCTGACCCATTTTCAACTCCGCAGCAGTTGCTGATTCCATCAAAAGAGGGAGGATTGAAACTCCTAGATTTATGCCCCACGTTCAATTCAAACGATGACTATAGCACTTGCGAAGATGAAAACGAAAGAAGTAACATCATCCAGTCAGGGCGATCTGTACCTATGTTTCGTAGAAGTACGTCCATCGATTCAGATGATCCTGAGAACGAACCGACGAGGTTCGCTCATTCATTTTCGGCGAATGCTAACAATCTTATGAAGTTCCGAAAGAAATATCTCAAGAAAAGAAGGGATCCCACAAACGGAGTTTTGGCAAGAACTACGAGTCAGAATGTTTTCGTAAGTGAAGAGGGAAATGTGGATGACATTGATGAAGTTCAATTCGAAGATCCCCAATGGTGGGAATACCTCCCATCGTTGAAATGTATTGGTACGCACAACTCTAGCGTCAGTGAAGAAGTATTTTTTATTCGTACATATATTGAAATGACAGATTCTGTTTCGCCCGTTGGTAGGGTTGTCGTGCATGTTGATGGAAGGAGACAGAGGAGGAACACAGAGGCAACGCACACCAACGACGTGCAACATGAAAATTCAGCCGAAATCAAACCAAAAAGTCGCGTTCGAAGAATCAAAGAAAGGTATTCATCAACGCATTCTGAGTCCATGTGAGGCGAAACTTCTCGATCATTTATGTGTGGACAGAGAACGCAGACAATTGAGGGCTCTGGCTCGATGTATTGGCTTCGGTAGCGGCGACCTATCTGTTTTTCGCGAGCGACGTCGTCTCCACATAATTTCATCCGAGCTTCTTCGGAAACGGATGGAATTAAAGTCGCATGCAATGGGTTTGGAGGAGACAAGGAATTTTAGTCGGCTCTACACGGATGCCGATACTGTGTGTATACGAGACAGCCGGTCTGGTGGAGATTTGATTCTTACGGTTGGAGATGCTCGAGTAGTTACAGAACTATGTCCAGGTGAGTTCAATGAGCAGGTAAATTATTTCAGTAATTTCCAAAACAAGACTTAACGTAATTTTCGTTCGTGTACATTCTTATCACAGACTGGTGGCAAGGAGAAAATTCAACAATATCTCCTTTGACTGCTTCTGATCGTCAAATTATCAATGAGACTCAGAACAATTGGATGCTTTCAGATCTTGATGTACAGGCTTTCAGCTACGCACCATTGCCTTACACAGCAGATCAAAAAATTGCGTCTGGTACTAATGATAGCGAGCCCGTTTACTTATTAGACAATACTGCGCCGAACACGCAGAGCGCTGGAACTGGGTTTTGGACCTTAGTTAAGCCACAAATATTCCTCGGCTTATTGGGTTCAAGCGTCAAACCTCGTAAAGAAATTGAACCGTTAATCCTAGCTTCTTCTGATGCTGGAGTGAGGTGAGGATCTGTTTCAGTCTGTATTTAAATGCTTTATGATTTGATTGCCGTTATTTCATCAATGAATTGTGTCATGCATCGAACTTTAATTTGCAGGTTTGTGTACTTCAGTCCACGAAACATGAGAAGAACCAAAGAATTAGCATCTCAAATGGGTATCGACGTTGCCTGGAACTGTGCAATATCATTGCGTCCACTACAGGAAGGCCAAGATGACACATACCGAATGACATCGAATTACGCAGACTGGGATGTTAATGCAAGGTTACCTCATGGTGTCGATGATGTGAAGAGGCATTTGAAGGAAGTAGACAACGTACCTCTTCTAGTTAGTTTGTACACTGATGTGACCAAAAGCACTACAGCGGAAATGGTAGGAACATGGTCAAAGAAGTGTTGAGGTCTTTGTAAATACGTTACCTCATGAGTGCGCTGTATTCCCTTGTCTCCAGGTGAAAGTGTTTCAAGACTATCACGATACAGTGTTATCAATCGGCCTTTCACACCTACCAGATAATCAAGAGATTTTTGCCCGCTCTGACATCGCGATTGGTGTTGACGTACTGTCACAGGAGATTTCATTCGGTGATGGAGACAGGAACAGGCTCATGCCTGCGGAGGTGGCTTTTGTTGCGTCGATATCGGCTCATTCTTCGGTGTTTAATTTGTTGGGGAGCCGATCAACGTGCCATTTGATAGAAATCATTCGAATTGGTCGCGCAACTCTTCAAGCAGTAACATCATCTGTATGTTTTGTAACTTCGAGCATTGTCTCGTTTGGCGTTTTCCTCGTTCTCTGCCCGTGCACAGCTGCCGGTGTCGTACCGACAATCTCAGGATTTGGAACATTTTTCTACACGCAAATCATTCTTGGTATCGGTCTTTCCCTGGCTTCTTCCGATGGTAATAGAGATCAGATGAATCTCGTACCGCCGAAAAACGATGCGTCGTTCGACTATACATTGAAGTATAGCATTCGATCATGTATGAGTATATATTTGCGATCAGTGCCAGCATCGATATTTCCGCACATGATCTATTTCACAGTTCTTGGTGACCTAATGTGGGCGTTTGATTCGCCCTACGTATTAGAGCACTGTCTAAACAATGTCACCCACGACGAGAAGCCTTCAATGTCCCTAATTTTACGTTGTCGGGGGCTGCATAACTACTCCGGACCCGCCACAATTGCGTCCGGAACGATAATTCTGGCATCGTTTGCTGTGTGCACTATTGTAGCCTCCGCCTCTTTTGTGTATCGGACGGAATCGATTTCAAATGCACTTCCTTGGAGACACAACGGTCTCTGGTTCGGAAGTGTGGTCGTGTCGCTGATTCTCGTTGTTGTATTCATGGCTGCTACATTGGAACGACAGTCGATGGCACACTTGCCGTGGTATTTCTTCGTACTGTTTGTACTGGCGCCGTTTGTCTGCCTTTGGTGGAACGAATTGGTAAAGCGAGCGGACATGAAGGTTGAGAAACGTGCAGCTATGATGCGTCGATTGCAATTTGAGACAAGGTGAGCAAGAAAATGTATCCCATATTCCATTCTAGTCTTCGGCTATATCTTAAAACGGTTCATCAGGCTTGGTATGTGGTCGCCTAAGGAGAGCACTCACATTATTGAGACACCAGTCAGTTAAGAAATAGAATTCCATATCACATTTCTAAATAGTAGGATAAGAGGTGCGGGTAAAAATTTGCATGTCGTCGTCTTCAACCTATATTTGCATTTGCATTCCCTACACATGTCCATTCTCGTGAAAAGTGGTTGATGTGGTGCAATGAATATTTCATGCACAACTAGTAATACATTATGAGTCATGAACACTAGAAATGGAATCACGCTCGATTGGGAGATATTTGCCAGGGTTCATTATCCCATGGGGGTCAAACAATGCTTTCAACTTTACCATTGCATCCAAAACACCCCCGTCCTTAATTTTTCTTAGATACTCATTTTTGGTCTGTCCAAGACCATGCTCCGCTGATATGGAGCCTCCCCGTTTCATGACCGAACCATATACAGTATCATCCACATGATCAGCGAGCGAATCATCCCTAATAAAGACACCAGGAGTTACGATATTGATGTGAGCATTCCCGTCAGCAACGTGACCCCACACGCAGACTTTAGTAGGTGGATACGATTTGGATTGGGAACATTGTAAACTATTCTTTACTTCCGTTGCAACATCCATGTATTCTTCGATTGGGATGGAGACATCGTACTTGTAGACATATCCGGTTCGTGCCAAGCTCGGGTTGCAAGATTCTCGAACGTTCCACATTTGAGTAATTTGTTTTGAGTCCTGGGACAGGAATCCGTTTCGAATTGTGTTGGATTCGTAGAGATGAGTGAGAAAGGAATCCAATTTGGAAGCGTCGTGTTGCCAGTTGGATCCTTGGGTCTCCACCAACAAAACCAACGACGTTGATTCGGAAGCGGATGTTTGACACGTTTCGTCGATATCATTCAACATTGTATTGAGTAGAAATGCCTCTCCACCGTCGTCACGAGTTAGACTCTCTTTCACCAATCGCAGTGTCTGAAAATCTATCAATTCCATAGCCGATAGAATTTCCCCAAGTTCACTCCTCGCGACCTGCAGCACATTCAACACCTGAGAGTATGAATCGCAGATCAAAATTGCGACATGTCTGGACGAAGGAAGCGGTGGACATGTCATTGCCACCTTGGTAACGAATCCCAACGTACCCTCTGATCCGATGAAGAGATGTTTGAGGTCATATCCCGTATTATCTTTGCGATGACACCCACTGGACATTGATGGACCGTCGCCGTCTCCGCACTCTCCCATATTGAAACGCATCACCTTTCCATCTACAGGCAGCACCACCTCTATCCCAATGACATTGGCATGCAACCCCCCAAACCTGAAAAAGTACTGACCTCCAGCATTTGTGGCAACATTTCCTCCAATGGCACAGGTCCCCTTCGATCCAATATCCAAAGGTAATAAATACCCCCTATCCTCCGCATACTCTTGAAGATTCTGCAGAATACATCCCGCATCGCACACGAGTATCCCGCTCGAATCCAACGATCGTATTCGATTCATTCGCTCGGAGGACAGGACGATCTCATCCGAAATTGGTGTGGCCCCTCCGCAGAGGCTCGTATTTCCTCCACGTGGCACCAGACCGATGCGTTCCGAGTGGCAGTAAGCTAAGATAGAGGATACTTCGGAGGCGGAGTGGGGGCGGAGAACGAGGGGGGAACGACCGGTGTGACGTCCAGTCCAATCTCGATTGTAGGGGAGGAGGTCGGAGACGTTGTGGGAGTCGGAGGGAAAGGACGTTAGGACTTGATCGGGGTGGGGGAGGATGGAGCGGAAGTAAGACAGGTCATGAAGGGTGGGCGGTCGTAATCGGGATACACGGGTTAATTGGTACATCAGGATGAGACGGATTCGTTATGTTGGGACCATGGGAAGGCAAAGATTGTAAAGTGTAAGTTCTTACTTACTTAAGTACTTTATATAAGTAGATTTACATTAGTGTTAAGTTCTTACTCCGACTTTACTTACTTAACCCTCGAAGCCGTACCGATGCGATTTACGTTAGCAGTATAGCTACTAGTGCGAAAAGGATCAGCAGTATAGAAGTGTTGTCTATTCTGATATGTTCTGATCATCCCCGGGCTTATCTGATTGAACCAGTGAATTCCTTGCGAAAAATAACTCTAGATCGATCCCTACTATGTGACACTTTTAAGTGTTATTATGTTGGTCACACCTTTTCACCTTCCGACACACCCACTATCATCTAAAGTACTTTATCTATTAGCACATTCCAAATGAGCACATCTCCCGCCCTACTCATCGGTCTATTCACCTACGCCACCACTGGCACCCTCTCCTCCATTCCATTCCTCTCACCATCCTTTGTCAAGTTGACCCTGTTGCGGTTCATTGCCGGATTGAGATCAGAGCCACGATGCCCCCTATGCCCCCTTTGGTTGGAATCACCCATCTTGGAGTCAAACAGGCGCTCATGTGAAATAAAGGAACATGGTCCACTTGAATCATCTGATTGTTGTAATTTACAAATATTGACGGTGCAAGACTTGGAACATTCATCATTGTTGAATACTCGCACTGATGGTGGGTGGAATTCGATTCGATTCAAATCACTAAGGTCCGTACGTGACACTCTGGGCAAGTTGTACTCTCCCCAGCTTCTCTCGCAAATGACGCTTTCACTCCAAACGATGTGGTTTTCACTTTCGTTTGGAACCTACGGTATTGCACGTGGATCAACAGTCTTTTTGTGGAGGTGCAGTGAAAAATCTTTATTTCGGTTTATTTTTATATGCATTTGCAAATCTACCGGGGAACATTATCTGCATCTCCTTCACAAACTTGGGTAATAGTCCTGGTTGCATCCTCCTTTCAAATGTTCTCGATTGTCTCCTGGAATACCATTGACATCATATCTGGAGAAGTCTTTCCAACTCGGGTATGAAGCGTCAGGATGGGTATTATTGCATTGCGTCTGGATGCATAGGTGCCATCGTTGCCCAGGTTGCCAACACAAAAGTGACGATGTCGAACAAAGGGAACAAGGGGACGGTTGCATCTGCATGGGTGCTTGTCCTGGCATCCTTGGAATTGCTTCTCGGTGCAGTCATGACAACATTCTTCGGAAGAGATCCATCAGGGGATGAATTGAGCGTACTGGAAGTAGAACCGTTGGCGGTGATGGATTGTTGTGACCGCAGATGGATCAGAGCATGATTCTTTTGCTGGCTTTGCAGAGGGAGGGGAGATGTATGGAAGTTGTGGTGACAGAGGTGAAACCGGAGACTGCGAAGATACGAAATATTCATATCAGATCTGCTTCACCTAAAATTGGTGGACAAGAGCTTAAAATTTATACTACCATGAAAAAGGTTATGAGTAACAATCTATACTACTTTTTTTTGCAGTAGTATAACAAATTTAGCACCAATCTTGCTTGGAGGGTTAAGTATTAGACTGCAGGATCAGGTTATTTCCCATACCTCCATTTTCCAAACATGATAAGTAAATTTCAACATTCTCATAGAAGTTTCGATGTCAAGTTTAAATCGACAGAAACTTGTTGCAACTTACTTTCCTTCAGGCCCAATAATTTGCGAAACAATTAATTGAGAGATCCCTCAACTCCATTGTGCACTCTTATTGTGAAAAAAATATCTTGACAAGATGCGTTAGACTCAATTACTACCTATAACAGCATTCGTCAACGAATTAGTGATCACTAATAAATTTCCAAATCGAATGAAGGTACACAAGTTCGTTGGTCCAAAATATCATTCTTGCTAATGACATAAAGAATAAAGATGATGGAAAAGCATCGCGCACGACATCAAAACACAACATCATCGTATTGGCATTCACAAACCCGGAATGTCATAAAAAATTAACTTCGTCACAAGTCACAATACCCAACAGCAGTGTACAAACCGCAATATTCCTCCTTACAAACTAAGTCATCATGAAGATCATCAATCTTTTCGCCGCCTTCGCCACTGTCGCTGCCATCACCGACAAGACCAACCTTCGATCGCAACTCTCTGTCCCAGAATCCAATGGTGTCCCGGAGGTGTTCGTTAAGTCCCAGCCTGCATCGAGGGAGTGCAGAAACGGCGATAAGGGTTGCACTTGTCGCGACGGTAGTGGATGCAGGACGACCCAACAGTGCTCCAGGTAAGAATCAACTAATCGTATTAATTGCTTCAGTCGAACAACACCTATTGTACGTAGCGCTCACCGCTCTGAATCCCCTCCCAAGCCGCGGACTCAACGGTTCCTGCACTTACCGTGAAACAAGCCGCAACTCTAGGAAGTCTTGCCGTAATGGAGAGAGCTGCATTGACGGCAATACGGCGTGCAACGATGGCTCTGCCTGCAGGGAGAGGAATGATATTGTCTCGTTCGAGTAAGGGGCTGGTGCATTCTTGATATTTTCATGGAGGAGAAATAATGTTCAGCTCAATACCAATCCTCTGATCAACAACGTCGCATTGCTTGTAGTTGTAACGCGTGCAGAGGGTTGAGACGAAATAATCTTTCGATTTATGTATACTACGATACCTAGTTTCAATGAAACGAGATTTAAATATAACAAAAAAATACATTTGTGACTTAATGATTCAACCATTCTTGTCAATCCATTCGATTATTCAGCACCTGCGCTACCTTCAACAGCAGCGTCATCATGCACGGAAGAGCGAATGGTCCCAACCTCCTCCAGTCCAGTCGATCAAAAGAAATAATACTTCATGTAATTACATTACTGATGCTTCTTCTTCGCTCCCATACCCCGCAGCCAAATCAATGTCATGTTCCAAGCAACCCCTTCACCATCCCCCTGAATTTACAGAACTGTATAAACTATGCAAAACAAGAGACTACAACGCTACCAATTCTCGCGCCCGTTCCCATCCACACGAAGCAAATTTCTGCTTTGGACTAGTAGGAGCAAAACGGTATTACTACCACCATCAACTACTGCTTACATTACAACGGATCCCTCCCCGCCGACGTAACCAATAGCGTCATTGAAGCCTGTCCACTCGCCTTGTTTGAACTCTTTGGTGTCCTACACAATGCCGACGTTAGGAATTATTATGTCATTGAGGAGGGAGAAGAGTGCTGGTACGAGGAAGGGCGGATGCACATCATGGCATCTCAATATCCACTGAAGGTTGCATGCCATCGATCCTCTGCGGAGGTGGTGGAGGTTTTGGTGGATTGGCTGCTGTTAGGATATATAAAGCCTGGTGAGATCAGTGGGATCAGCGGGAGCTTTAGCTGAGTGGTAAAACTTAATGCGGTTGCTCCACAGGTCCCTGGTTCAATCCCTGAGAGTGCCAGGGGTTCAAACTGCTCCTCAAAAATAGAAGTTCCATACCCTACGAGCTATGACAGTCCCCTACTCATGGCAACACCCATGGGGGAGTTCTTGTGGTGACACCTTCTCCACCCATTGGCATATCCTGTTGAGTGACTCGCACCTATCGTGTGAGGGGGTATATAAAGCAAAGTATGCATAGTTCATGCACAGTTTCTGCAGAGTTTATGCAGAGTTTATGCACAGTTTCTGCAGGGTTTATGCAGTGTTTCTGCACAAAATCTGGGGTTTTTTCGGGATTATTTCGATTTTGACAGGTTTTAATACCATACATAAATTATATTACCTCTAAAATTTCTCATCATTGATTTTTGGGGCCTGATTTTGTGCAGAAGCACTGCATAAACTCTGCATAACCTCTGCAAGAATGAAAAATAAACACAAATTCAAACAATTTGGAACATTATTACTACAGCCCTTTAATACCCTCTCTGCCGAAAACGGTCAACATC
>JALLPF010000389.1:0-11009 GCA_036939455.1 Cyclotella distinguenda | reverse complement strand
ACTTATAGGTAGTTTTTGTTCATATTATTATTCGTTACTCTCCTACTTCACGCAAGTATCGAATTCCCTCAACTCCAATGCTGTATCCATTCGTGTCTTTGTCCCGATGGCCGTGAATAGAAGACTGCTTTATTGGAGAGATATCAAAATTCATTTGATATTAAGACTTTGGGTAAGGGCTCGTGAGCTCGTGCGCATGGGCTGGAGTGGGCCAAGGTTAGGACTTCCATAGCCCTGGGCTGAAATGGTGGACTCATAACCCATTTGATTCCCGACTGGCCGGCTAAAATCTAACGTCTTCCCAATCATATTGATAGTATAGTTTTAACATCTTGATGCTGTCTAGCTTCCATGTCAAAAAGGAAGAACAACCGTCAGGCCGCTTGTTTTGAAGTCGAGGGAATTCGATATTTGCAGAAATCACTCGTGAGACAAATAAAAAAAATATAAAATACCATTCGAAATAAAGGTAATTGGGAAAATATAATATGTGAATACCATCCTTATTTTGCAACCCTTTTTAAGCTCGATTCTTTTTCAAGTTGTTTCATGCTCACAATTTTTATGCCGGCTTCTGCCTCCACAAAATCCTCACGTCATAAGAACTCACCTGATGAACTCGGGAGCATTGTCATCTTTTGTCATCCTTTGACCCAACGACACCACCTCACAACGAACTGGGAGTAACACGATTTTTTGCACGGTCTATGTATGTAAATTAAGTGTGTACATCGTAGTGGTGCCTGTGGGATCCGGATTTGCAAGGACCTATAGCATGGGAGCATAAAAAAATAGGCCTTTCCTACCCGGATCCCACGGGCACAATTACGTAGTACGTACATAATAACTAACCAACCCACCGGTGCTGAGGACATAGACAATGATTGATGGCGCTTGGGCTTGGGTATGGTGTTGTGTGTCATCAAACATTGGTGATGTCGTATTACTATAAGTATCAGTCAGTAGTCATGTGGATCGGCCAATGAAGGCGACGCCGTCTGCATAGGAATAGGACCACCAATCCGGCACTATTCTGTGCCTAAAACAGAGAATAGAGTGGCTCATTTTGTTATATCATGCATCATTGCATGATGAAGGACCAAAAAAAGTATAATCCTTATTCTGTTTGGGGCATCAAAAAATGCCCAAAATCCAAAAAAAGGCTGAAATAAAATGCCCAAAACCGGAGGAAGTAATATTTTTCTAAGTTCCATTATGTCTGCACATTATTTGCAAAAAATAAAGTCTCGATCTTTTTGCAGGCGCCCTATGCGGACAAATCTTATCGGTGTTCGCCCGTTTGTTCGTCCGTTACGTGTATCTAATGGTATGGTGTGGGTAGCTCTCGGCCGGGCCAAAGTCGTTGTCATCCAACGAAATTTTGGCATGCAAATAATAATAATCTTCACCCTATCGTCATCCTTCCGACTAATTACGATACCCTCCGTGCCTCCAGCAATAGGCATTCGATAGCGAATAGCAATTGTCCAGCGAATCGGCTTGGTTCGAATCTACTCCAAAGACTCTCTCACCGAGTCCCACGCTCACACTGAATCGAAACCAAAAACCACTAGTAGATTGACCTTAACAACCACGGCAAAAATGGCAGACACCTGGGACGACAGCGACGACGACGACTGGGACAAAAGCGACGACGAAATCGACAGGCGACTTGCACTCACCAAAATAGAACCGAAGACTGACGAACCTCCCGAATTCGACGATGATGAGGAGGATCTGGCGTTAAAAGACAGGGAAGCAAATGACAAGGTCAACCAGGTTACGCTCAAGGCCAAGGGATCGGCGTTGGCCAAGAAAAAGGTGAGTTGACCCCAACCTAGATACATAACATACTCTGTCATCATCCATAGTTTTCACGATAAAGTCTACACGTCGTGTAATTCAACTCAGGCCGTCGAGGAAGCTCAAAAGGAAGAATTAGAACTGGCAAAAAAAGCGATGGAACTCGAAGCCGAAATGGAAGCCAATATGTCACCCGAAGAACGGAGGAAACTCGCCCGAGAACGGGAGGAGGCGGATGCCCAGGCCATGACTGCCGATCTCTTCGGGGGGGTGGATGATGGGAATAGAGGGTCGGTTGTGGGGAGCTTTTCAATGAGTGGGGATAAAGTTGTCATGGCGGATTTGAAAGATCATTTGAGACATGCTAAGAAGGTGGGAGAATGTATTGAGGTGAGTTGATTCTTGGTATTGTTTCGCACATCAAGATGCGTTATTTTGAGTGGGAATGACCGTACCCATTCGAGGAGGATTGTTTCACTCGCACATGACACATGACATCTCAACAACAAACAATGCACCCCAATCTTGTGACGAACAAAGGGCCACGGTAAAATAAATCTATGCACGGCATTCTTAAAAGAGGTCATTCAACACTGCAAGGATGTTCTCGACGACGATGCCATCACAGACATTATCAAAACATGCAACGTGATAAAGAACGAGAAGGTGCAGGCGGCCAAACGTAAGGTGAAGGGACAGGCGCAAAAATCAAAAAAGACGGATAAAGTGGCGGCGAAGAAGGCTATGGATATTCATGATGACGTGTTCGGTGAGAATGATGAGTACGATAAGTATGACGAAATGGGAGGAGCGTACGAAGATGATTTCTTTTGAGAATTCGTAGTGTTAATGTTTCTTTGCGTAGCTGTCCCGAAAAATAAATCTTCCACTGCTTTCTATCCATGCACCCTGTTGGATTGATTCTTACTACCTAGTACCATACAATGTCTCACAGAACAATTGGCGAGTCACTGTAGGCTAGAATTTTCAATTCTAAAAACCTTTTTCGCATTTCAATCAGCTTCGCTTGATGCTCCGGATTCGTGCTATTTAAAAGATCCTCCATCTCACCGGGATCTTTGACCAAGTCGAACAACTGTTCATAGTGGAAGTTGGGCCAGTAGAAATACTTGTAGTCTTTTCGAACCAAAGCCTCCGAGGCAGGGATGTACCATCGATTGGAATGCATGGGATGCTCGTAGAAAAACTCCGTGCGCCAGGTACTTCCCGATCCCGAGTGATACTTTCCATTGCCATCGGGAGCAGGATCGACGTACCTACGCCCATTCGTAGAGGTCGGAGCCTTGCCGTCGTGTGTACCAACAGCAGCTCCGCTTATTCCCATGTTTTTTCTATAGAGTATGCTCATATCCCGACCCATCATTGTTGGCAACGGCTCAAGGCCCGCAGCGGACAAAATTGTGGCGGTCAGGTCAATATTCAAGGTGAATTCGTCATTAGTGGTGCCGATGAATTCAGGAGACATTCGAGGGTCCTTTATTATTAGTGGAACCCGGATGCTCTCCTGATGAGGATACCTGCGGAATGAATTTTTAAACCATAATATTGTGAGGGTAATGAACGGCGCTTGTCGAAAATTGTGCTCAAGTTTTGAACTTCGTATCTCACCACTTATCGGCGAGTCCGTGTTCCGAATGAAAATTACCATTGTCGGTAGTAAATATGATCAGAGTATTATTCAGAACTCCTTCGTCTCGAAGGTAATCAAGTAGAATACCAATCGACGTATCAACTTCCGTCGCCATTCGATAGTAATTTTTCATCATGCTCTGATGCTTCTCCGGAGTCTCAAACCTCCACCTCCAACGAGTTCTCCCCTCGTTACTGTCCCCAAAGAAATACGGCATTTTCTTCCACGCATCCTCCGTTCCCGTAACAGGTATCGGAATAGTATCGTGCTCATACATGAGTAAGCTCCCATTCTGCGGTAAGTACTGCCGAGTGTCTCCGTCGACCGCGTGGGTTGCAAAGTAGGCAACGTTGAGAAAGAACGGTTTGGATTTGTCCCGAGTCCCGAGAAAGCGCAGTGCATCCGCCGTATTTTTTTCTGTAATGTGCCAGAGCTTGTTACCGATATCTCTGTAATGCCACCCGTCTTCGTCGACGAAAAAGTCGAAGTTGAGATCGTGGTCGAGTTCTACCCACAAGCCTAATTTTCCGGCGTGTCCAACTGTATAGTTGGCTTTCATTTTTAGTAGAGAGTAAAGTGTCTCATTTTGAGGAACTTCAAAATTCATCTCTGTTCCATTGACGGTCCTTCCTTTTCCTAGCATTTCGAAATGATGTCGAGCGAGGTACTGCCCACTTTGAATGTAAAAAGTGAGGTGATACGAACGAATTTGTCAGTCAAAGAACACCGTGGTAACGTGAAAGCTCACCTGTACAGAGTTGCACGAGAAACCCAGCAAATGCTTGTCGTGACACAGTTCTGCGTGAATCTCACGCCTTGGTTCGCAAGGGCATTGAGTACTGGAGTTTTGACAATGTGATTTCCCGCTGCTCCCAACGTCTGCATTTGCCATGATGTTTCGGATAAAAATGTAATTTTAGAACTGGTACAGGAGGCGAGCCAACTGATGCGCAATATGTGTATAGATTAACAATTCAAAAGAGAAAAGGATATAACATCCTCACATCATGGCGCCAATCATCTGCGTAGAACAATATGATATTCATGGGACCTCGATCTTCCTCCACTTCTTCTTCTTCTGTTTCTTCCAAAGGGGCGGATACTTCCTCTTCTTTTAACAATCCACGCCTTAAATTATCACCCCCTTCCAAAGGGCCAACATTCAACGAATTTGGAGAAGTTTCAATCTCCTTCTGCCCGAGTCCACCAGGCATATCCTCCATCCATCCCCCAGGAACGAAAGTGTGGAAGGAGGATGATTTATGGACATGGAAAAGGACTACAACCAGCGAAGCTGACAGAAGGACGAGTCCCGCGATGAGTTTGGAAGAGAGAGGGTGAGATCCAGATGTCAATGATCTTGACATGGTTCGGTTCGTCGTCGTGCGCAAAGACCTGAAGATGCAGAGCCAGATGCAAACTGGATGGCAAACACATAACTGCAAGAACGTGGATTTAACCCTAACCCTACCTAACCCACTAACCCCTGAACCCTCACTAACCCTACTACTTATACCAACATACTTACTTACGTACTTATAGGTAGTACGTTATAGGGTTAGTAGGGTTAGAGTATTCAGATATTTCAAATTTCCCCGAAAAAGGAATCGATTTCATTCTCGCTTTTCATCATTGTCATCATTCTCTTCTCATCCACCAAACAGCACCAAACCATACGATTCTCAGCGAAGCTCAGCCGACCTCCCGAACGCCATTATTTCCAAAACCTTCAAAAATTACTAGAAGTAAGATCCGAATCTGCCCCATCTTGAATGGAAAATCTCTTCAGCCTCCCCTCGACCTCCCAACCAATCACAGACCATCCCTGCAATGACTCTCGGAGTGTCACGACCGACAATGACGCCGCATCTCTATCCAGGTCGAAGCGTGAATTCAGTGTTTCGTCCGATTGCATCCACCAGAGTTTGTACTGTCAGGTTAAAAAGAATGGATGCCACCGAATCATATTGGCACGATCGATGATTACATACAAATGTGTCATGGTATTTGCTGTTTTGATATTCGCAATGTCACCTCGCTGCTACTGCATGGCGCTTGGAGACCGTTTCCAACAATTCTATGCGCCAGACTTGGATCGAACCTTGGGTATTGATGTAGAAAAAAATCACTCACGATCATATGACAATGAAGAACCTCTACTCTTTTCACAAATTCAACCATACTTGGACGACAGCTGCAGCTACGAGTGTTGCATGTCACAATATACTAGAGACAAATTAGAACTTGCAAACGGACGTCATTTACGCGGCAGCGACGAGTCAAACAGAATATTACAAGCCACCCCAACGAATACGAATACTCCATGTCCAGTGGAGGAATCAGCCCATGTAGGTATTCCCGTATGGCTTCAGTACACCGCGATTGTGCTTCTACTCGTAATGTCTTCCATCTTCTCAGGGTTGACTCTGGGCCTCTTGAGTCTCGATCTCAGCGGTCTCGAAATTGTAATGGCCACGGAGGACGCCAACTTGGCCCGGGCCGCTCGTGCGATTTATCCAGTTCGGAAAAATGGCAATTTATTGTTGTGTACGTTGGTCCTCGGAAACGTGGGTGTTAACTCGTTGCTCTCCATTCTCATGGCCGACTTGACGAGTGGATTGGTCGGTTTCGTTGCTTCTACTCTATCCATTGTGATTTTTGGCGAGATTTTCCCCCAGGCATTTTGCTCGCGATTTCCTTTGCAAGTGGGGGAGAAGGCCGTACCCATGGTTAAAGTCTTCATGTTGCTACTTGGTCCAGTCGCCTACCCGTTAGCGTTTGTGCTCAACAAAGTATTGGGGCGTGAAATCGGTAATTCGTATTCAGCATCGGAGATGGCCAAGTTGATCGAGCTTCATGTGCAGGGAGGGCATTTCAATAAAGAGACTGGTGCGGCCATGACGGGCGCACTTCGGTATCATGACATGTCGGTGAAAGACGCCATGACTCCGCTGAAGAATACCTTCATGCTCAGTGCTGACGAACGTCTTGGCTTTGATACTGTAGCCAAGATCTTCAAGTCGGGCTACTCGAGAATACTCGTTTACGAGGTATCGAAAAGCAATGTGATTGGGCTGCTGTTTGTGAAGGACCTCATTTTTCTCGACCCTGAAGATGAGATACCCGTGAAGAATTTCGTTCAAATATTTGGTCGCGGGCTTCATATTGTCTGGCCGGAAGATAAGTTGGGAGGGGTGCTAAAACTTCTCAAGACAGGTAGAAGTCACATGGCATTGGTCCGAGATGTCAACAGTGGTGATGGGATTTTGGATCCATACTACGATATTAAAGGGATCATCACGTTGGAGGACATCATCGAAATTATATTGGGCGATGAAATTGTCGACGAAACGGATGAGCTAGTCGAGGTCAACGATCCGGGTAAGTTTACCTGAATGATAAACCATCATAACTTGCAATAAATGCTAAACGCACGGATGCACTGTTTTTCATCACAGGCTCACGTATCCAGCGAAGTGAGATTGGAGAATTTATCGGTAGTGCCCTTGAAACATCTAGCGGTCATGAGGATGCAGATAGAACTCTTACAGACGTGAAAGGATCAAGAATGCACAGGTCCATGTCTCAAGGCGTCGATTGGGAGTCTCGACTTCGCCTCCTTGATGAACGGCTTGTAAATGAACATTTGAGCCCAGATGAAGTTCGTGCTGTTGCAGCCCACCTCAAGACGAATTATTCCAAAGCTGTGGAGCTGATATCTGACAAACAGTTAAAAGATTTGATTGCATCCGTTCCTGTGACTGAACTGTCTGCGGCTCAAACATGCCCCACAGCTGGGGTGGACGAGGATGGCAACCTTTTTGTACCAAGCGATAAATCAGAGCTCTTGTATGAACGAGGTGTTGCGGCTGACTTTTGTACTGTCGTTCTAACAGGCAAACTTGCAGTTTTGTCCGGAGCTGACAAGTTCCGCTCTGACGTTTCTAACTGGGGCGTACTTGCTACCAAGGCACTGACGGATCCGTCCTATATTCCTGATTTCTCTGCATGGGTGGTTCCCACTCCAAGTGACAGCATTAGCTGCAGATGCATCAAGCTCGATCGTAACTCTTTCTTCCGTGCAGTGGACAATACAGCTTTGGAGAAGACAGGAGAGAGTGCCGGCAAGGGTTCTGATCCATCCACTATTGGGGTGGCTTACGAAGGTCCGCTCAGATTGTTAGGTGTTGTCGGACCCGGTCGCAATGATGTCAAACATCCTCACGATGACTCGAAGACACCTAGGTCAGATATTTCACAAATATCGAGTCCCTCCTATTCGGAAAATGTCAAAACCGATGAACAGAGGGTAATACACAATCGTCGTGGCAAGTTGATGTTGGCTTTCAAACGTGCTCGTAGTGATGAGTAGAATTATCTAAATACGTAATTTTAATTTCAGCTGAGTCATAGCAGACTGAAGGATATTGTCAAGAGTGAATTATGGCGAACCGCCTCCCGGAGACAATGGTCTAATGTTCGTGTTTTGTTGGATGATCAAGTTCTTCTGACGACACTTCAAACTGCTTCCTATACACCGATGCCTCCTCAGCCATCATCTCAACCGTTCGATCTCGTCGTTCGGCATCTTCCGGAACAATCATCTTAGGTTTACTCTGCATCAGTTCATCCCGCGGCGCCCAAGATTCCAACATTTCATAAATATCATCGATTCGTTCCAAGTCACCAATACATCGCGGTAATAAATGTACATGGACATGCGGAACCGATTGACCGGCCGCAATCCCGTCCTGTACCGCGACATTGAATGCATCGGAGCTGTATAGTTTCTTCAATACAGTTTGTACCGTTCGCACCGTTCTCCAAATGTCATCGTGCTCATCGGCTTAAAGGACGATTGTCCCTCATATTTAAGTTCAATAATTTAGAAAAATGTCGGTAAATGAAACGTTGAAATGAGCTCACCATCCAAGTCCGAAAGCAAGGGCACAACTCTATTTGATACAACCAGGACGTGGCCCGGAACCAACGGGCGCAAATTGACCATGGCAAAACTGTGTGCCGTGCAATAAAATATTTGGTTTGACGAGATTTTGAACCTCCCAAAGAGACGATGGTATTCTTCGCCGTGACTGTTCGCACTCATGTTGGTTTCTTTAGCAACGTGCAGGGATGGAGAGGCGGTTCGGGTCGGTCGATGGAGATGGCTCTTTCCAACAGCGTGGGAGAACGAGAACCTATGGGAGGAGGTTGGCGCCGCGAGGCCTAGTTTAAACCCAAGAGTGCTGCGGTTGGATCTGAATAACGCCAGTATCAATGAAATCCTTGACAGCGACATGCTAGTCCCTGACGGTGATCTGCGCCGCAGATCTCGGAACACAATGATTCGTCGATTCCATCGTGACGGTATTTGGATCATGTTCTGCCGTCACGTCCGTCGTTTGGACCGCCCGTTTGGATACAGAGGTGACATAAAAATCTGTCCGCCAAGTTGAGGATATCCAATCGAAACGGCTATACAGGAATCAATACTCATAGATATCACGTCACTCCCCATGAAGTCGCCCAAATCCATCCCGTAGGAACACAACACTTCCAATAATCCACAATACCTCGAGACCATGGCGCCTCTCCGTACCCTCTCCGCTCTTGTTCTCTGCGTTGGCACCGTGTCGGGCTTCTCCTTGTCGACCTCAACGACCAAGGTTTCCAGGTGAGATCGTGTGTGCGATGAACCGTGGTCGCTAAAAAAGACCATCTCGACATTCCGACATGCACTCATTCCTCATTCTCAATGCCTACAATTCTCCCGCATCACCCCAAAGGCCCAACACCCAGATCGCCAGCTCGGTCTTCGACGACGCCGTAAAGGAATGGGGCGACGAATACTCCCCCTTCAAAGCATGGGGCTGGGGACCCTCCGTCCAAGCAGAAATCTGGAACGGCCGCCACGCCATGTTCGGCTGGGTGGTCATGTGCACCTGCGCCTACGCCAAGGGACACGGCCTCATCCCCAACGCCGACGCTCCCCTCGACTTCTCGTCCTGGGGAACCCTCGCCACCATCTCGGGAAAGGACACCATCACCAACGAGCGGGCCATTATTCTCATCGCCAACGTGCACGCCTTCTTCGTCGGGTTGGCCGCCACCATTGCCCCGCTTCCCTTTTCGGATACTCTGCTGCTCGATCCCAACCATCCCATGTACGAGTGGCAGGTGGAGAGGAACTCCAAGCTTGGTGGGGTTATGCCCAATTTGGGTAGGATGGGGGTTACCCCCGAGGCGGAGCTGACCAATGGACGCATGGCCATGATGGGAATTATTGCCTGTATTGTCTACTCCGGAATTCAGGGACAGAGCATGATTGATACCATTAACGAATGGGTTGGAGGTGCCTACTTTTAAGTATGGGACTGCCCAGGACGGAGATCATGACAAGGGTGGAATATCGGTTGGACACAATTAATGGAATAATATGTTGATTCCAAGACGATATTTCGCGCTCCGTTGTTGAAATGCGCTTAGGAACATGTATTCGTATCCGGCAGTGGAGAGCATCGTAAGAATCTCATCACCCGGCTTTCTTGCGCCATTTCTGAATTCTTTTGAAGGATTGGATATGATTGTTTCAACATTGTGGCACTGCTAAAATTAGTAACACAGTCGTTGAGACCGGCCGACTACTAGTTATCCAATAGTATTAATCTTTTGTATTTATATGCGGCGATTCAGATGAAGGGAAAATCAATAGACTACCCTGCCAATGCAACGGTGTACAACAAGATGATGATGTCAACGAAGAAAATGTTATGACGAACTCTAATCATCATCCTTGAAAACCCTCCTTTTCTTCGAAACGATCGCATCGTCTTCATCACCCTTCCCACGCTTCTTCTTTCGCCTCTTCGGCTTCTCCTCATCGTCATCACTGCTCGAGTCACCAAACAAGTCCTTCTCCGTCTCATTCTGCACCTGCTCATCCACAACAAGTTCTTCCACCCGCGGAGTTCCACCGTCCATAACCACCTCCTCGTCGTCCGACTCATCAAACAGAGCCGACGTGTTGGCCACGGGAACATCCGTATCAAAAATGCCGGCTTCGTCATCCACATCGCCGGGTGGGACGGTCCCGGGCCCCTTGGATTTCTTCGCCTTCTCCTCGGCGACCGCGGCCGCGTGCTTCCATCCGTCGACGAGGCTGTTGACCTGAGCCATCTTTTGTTTCGCCTTCCTCTCCCGTTCATCCATTTCTTGACTTTCCCTCTCCTTATCGAGGGATGCCGAGAGAAGACGCTGCTTTTCGTTGGCCTCGGCTTCCACTCGCTGATAGTCACGTAGGAGTTGAGCCTCCTTCTCCTTCTTCAACTCTTCGTTGAGGTGGGACTTGGCACTGTCGATATTGTGCTTGCATTGGTTGACAAAGTCCGTGAGCATTCCGCTGGATATTGCAACTTTTTTTCCCTCGGATTTCCACTGAAGCATGGTTTGAACAAGGGTTAAGCTCTCCTCCAATCCATCGAGTGCATTCTTGACCTCTTGCGCAGTTCGACGAATATTTCGGTTCACCTTCTGGAGAACACAGTTGGCCGCCTGG
>JALLPF010000388.1:0-11034 GCA_036939455.1 Cyclotella distinguenda | reverse complement strand
AGCAATCTGTTGGCATTCGACAGACTCTCGTCGGACACGTGAATTGCATTATTTTTCCCTGCTGTACGAAAAATTGGGCAGTCTTTGCTGTTGACATTATTTTGAATCGAGTATTCACTTTCTTGGATGGATCTCTCCACATCGGCACCGTTCGACAGCAATCTGTTGGCATTCGACAGACTCTCGTCGGACACGTGAATTGCATTATTTTTCCCTGCTGTACGAAAAATTGGGCAGTCTTTGCTGTTGACATTATTTTGAATCGAGTATTCACTTTCTTGGATGGATCTCTCCACATCGGCACCGTTCCACAGCAATCTGTTGGCCCTCGATAGACTCTCGACTGACACATGAATTGCATTATTTTTCCCTGCTGTACGAAAAATTGGGCAGTCTTTGCTGTTGACATTATTTTGAATCGAGTATTCACTTTCTTGGATGGATCTCTCCACATCGGCACCGTTCGACAGCAATCTGTTGGCCCTCGATGGACTCTCGTCGGACACGTGAATTGCATTCACTTTCCCTGCTGTACGAAACATTGGGCAGCCTTTACTGATTTCATCCTCCAGAATCCAGTATTTACCTTCTTGGATGGATCTCTCCACGTCGACACCGTTCGACAGTAATCCGTTGGCCCTCGATAGACTCTCCTCTGACACATGAATTGCATTCTGTTTCCGTGCTGTACGAAATATTTGACAGCCTTTGCTGATTTTATCTTTTTGAATCGAGTATTCACCTTCTTGGATGGATCTCTCCACATCGGCACCGTTTGACAGCAATCTGTTGGCCCTCGATAGACTCTCCACTGACACATGAATTGCATTATTTTTCCCTGCTGTACGAAAAATTGGGCAGTCTTTGCTGTTGACATTATTTTGAATCGAGTATCCACCTTCTTGGATGGATCTCTCCACGTCGGCACCGTTCGACAGCAATCTCTTGGACCTCGATGGACTCTCCTCGGACACGTGAATTGCATTCTGTTTCCCTGCTGTACGAAATATTGTGCAGCCTTCCCTGATTTCATCCTTGTGAATCGAGTGTCCATCTTCTTGGATGGATCTCTCCATATCGGCACCGTTCGACAGCAATCTGTTGGCCCTCGATAGACTCTCCTCTGACACGTCAATTGTACTATTTTTCCCTGCTGTACGAAATATTGGGCAGCCTTTGATGATTTCATCCTTCTGAATTGAGTATTCACCTTCTTGGATGGATCTCTCCATATCGGTGCCGTTCGACAGTAATCCGCTGGCCCTCGATAGACTATCCTCTGACACGTGAATTGCATTCTTTTTCCCTGCTGTATGAAACATTGGGCAGTCTTTGCTGTTGACATCCTTTTGAATCGAGTATTCACTTTCTTGGACGGATCTCTCCACATCGGCACCATTCGACAGCAATCTATTGGCTCTAGATAGACTCTCCTCTGACACGTGAATTGCATTCACTTTCCCTGCTGTACGAAATTTTGTACAGCCATTGCTGATATCATCCTTCTGAATCGAGTATTCACATTCTTGGACGAAACTCTCGATATCTGTACCGTTCGACAGTAATCCGTCGGCCCTCAATAGACTCTCCTCAGACACATGAGTTGCAACATTTTTCCTTGGTGTACGAAACACTGAGTAGCTTGTGATGACACTTTGTTTGTCATTCTTCGATCCTGAGATTTCATTTACTGGGGTGGAGCTTTCTATGTCGAAGCCGCTCGATAATAATGTTTTGGCGCTCGACATATTCTCTTCGGAAACGTGGATTTCAACATTTTTCCCTGCTGTGCGAAACATGGGGCACTCATCGTTCTGAAGATGGTTGCGACCCTCTGGTTGGGAATTTTGAATTTCTGGGATGGAGCTCTCCATGTCAAGACCACAATCCGTTGGCTCTTGATAAACTCTCCTCGGACATGTGAATTTCAACATGTTTCCCCGCTGTGCGAAACAGTTTGTAATCTCCCGACATGAGCTGTTCGCATTGTTATTTAGGGGACTTGTTGAGCATCGGATCGGATGGCAGCGAGATGCAATGAGTTGAGTGGGGCGGTGATAATATTATTATTGTTGCGACAGTTGTGACAAAAATATTATTATACGTACTTAGGTGGCTGTGTTGGCAGCGTCCATCAAGGACCAAGGTAGGTAGGACGCGTATCTACCAACCTACCATAAGAAGTAGTAGTAGGTACTTATATGTACGTATAGGACCTACCTAACGAAGAACCTAAGCGAACATAAGAAGTAAGTAAGTAGCTACTTATGGTAGTGAGTACTTATAGTAGTAAGTACTTCTTACTTATAGTAGAAAAATCGGGCGTTACAGCAACAACAACAACTGCCTGTCTAAAACCATGATATCAACTCCGTCCTCCCGACTTCGTCGTCCTCGCTTCGACACCAACTCCGACTCTCAATCATTAGCAGCCTACACCAAACAATGCCACAAACGTCTCCGTATCAGCGACGTATCCAAGAACCAAAACACCACTGACTCCAACGTCAATGCCACAGAGATCGACAACCAACCCGAAGGACCTGGCATGGATCAATGCATCGCCCTTCTGGAGCCGCATCTCTCGGCCTTTCGTGCCTCAATTGATGACGAGGTACCACCGGCTCTAGTTCGCGTGGCGCGATTCTTCCCGTGGAGGTGGATACCTATTCAAAAGGCCCTGCTGCGTCCTCCTCCACCGATGGACGAGGTGGAGGTGGGTCGGATGTGCCGGCTGGAACTCGCAATGGCATGTTCGAAGAGGGGACTGGTTGCCTCGTCCCAAGTCGAACGATTGCAGGTGCGGGAGGAGGGGTTCGAGGATGACCCGATCGAACGTGTGAGAGTGGCATTAGTGAGGCTTCCCTCCGATGGAAAAGTGGGATGGGACCATGCTCGAGGTGCCCTAGTAGAGTTCCGCAAGACAGTCAGTGTCGGGGATTCAAATGGGGTTGTGGATCGGGTGGTGGACTGGACGCTGACATCGTGGACGGCTCTGGTACTCTCCGGGGGAATGGATACCGGTTCGTCCCTCGTAGAGAAAGAGTTGGCCCGCATGTTGTCGGATCAAAGGAATACGTCGGCAACAGTGTTCTCACGGGTGGTGGCCCGCCGAATTGACGATATGCTATCTCCCGCCACCATTTCATGTCTGAGTGGTGTTCATTTATTTTCTCTGGGGAAACTCCTGTCTCATTATGATTCGGAATTGGCTGAGGAGCACATTGCCAAATCCGTAGTGAGTTGCGCTCAGGCGGGTGGAATGATTGGCTTGGAACCGTTGTCTCGACTTTTGGCTGTTTATGTTTGTTGTGTCGGTGTGGAATGGGATGAGCCAGACGTTTGTAGAAGGGAAGGACCAGGCGATGACAGTCTGTACAGGGGAAAACAAAGAGTGGGGATAAAACATGATATCGAAGCTCGATTGGTTACAATGGTTGCTAAAGAAGAGGAAGAAGCTGGTGTTGGTGCTTCGATGCTTGACAATACACGTGATGCTGTTTCTCACGTTCGGTCATTTCTGAATTTGGTGTTGGGTGCCATGGCTCACCTTGTTTCAATCAATATGAAAAAATAAATCTTTTCATATTCATCAAAATATGTAATTGCTTCACTGAAGCTCAGGTGGGGCCTATCTAGATTAAAGACGCCATGCCATAGGATTCCGCAAGAACCCGCCCATATGTGGCCACAATGGGGCTGTGGGAAATCTATAGTAGCGTCGTCGGTATGTCCTCGCCCAATACAACACTCGTAAAGTCACAGATAAAGATGAAGAACACCCGCAGGAGAGAGATACAGCTGTGCAAAGTCAAACGTCAAACGTCAAAGACAAAGACAAAGTTTCACCAAGATTAAAGATAAAGTTCAAAAATGGCCCCTACCCTGACATGGTTCGAATGGTTCGCTCAACTCGCATCCAACCGGAAACTAGTAGTGTAGACTTCATCCGACCTGGATTCACCAGGAGTCTATGAAGGTAGCACCTACCTCAACGTACGGACGCACATTTATCGTAGCACTCTACTAAAATGATTAGTTCCGAGCTCTCCCGTGTCTGGGCACGTGCCATATGATTCGTACATTCACGACCCGCGCATGTAACCAGTACTGGTATGTACGGGGATCCAGCGATGTACTCGCAACAAATCATCTGCTCGAATTCTCGAGCGGTGCCTAGCAACAATCTCCTCACCTACAAAAAGTGTTATCTCGAGTCTCACCTCAGTAATGCCTCTTGTAGCTCCGCAATTCTGCCTTTTTTCCGCCACCGCTTCCGCCGTCTTCCTTACCAGTAAGACGCCGGGCCGCTGTTGTCTTGGTCGAATGGCGCCTTGCTCCTTGCTTGTGCGGGGAGCTGTCGTTGTTTGCCGTGAGAGTGGACGCCATCAAGGCAACACTTTGGTGTTGGATGTGCCCCCCCACGACCCGGTCCAAAAAATCCCTGGCGTTTGTTATCACTCGCCTGCCCCCCCCCCCCTGCCCCATCGCCTCATCGTAGTTTGTACCGTCTTGGTTGATTGTCATCAGCATGCCGGAGGATGGCACTGCGCCTTGCCTTCGGAGGGGGATAATGCGTCCCCCTCACCACCTATTCGGACATGGGCACTGCGCTCTGTCTCGACGCCGAAGGGAAGCAATGCGCTTCGCCTTTGGAGGGGAACAATGCGTTCCCCTCACTATCCTCTCCGTGATCCCCCCTGACTTCTTTTGTCTTCAGGCCCCTATTCGGACATCAGCAATGCGCTCTGTCTTGACGCCTGAGGGAAGCAATGCGCTTCACCTTACTATCCTTGTCTGGTTTTGAACAACTCGTTCCTCCCGATTTCTTTTGTCTTCGGGTTCCCAGGTCTCTGCCTTGCCTTGCTTGGCTCGGCACCGCCCCCCTCTTCCACTTTCTCCACTCGAACTCTTTTGTTTTCGTTTGGAACCGGTCCCTGTCCCGACCTGTGTTGGTTCACCACTGTTTGGGTCCCTGCCTCGCTTTGCCGGGCACCACCCCTTACTTCTCCCTTCGAATACTTTTGTCTTTGATTGGAGCTGGTGCCTGTCCCGATTACATTCGGTTCACCACTGCCCCGGGTCCCTGCCTACACCTTTGGGACCACCCCACCCTCCTCATTAGTCACTGTCAGGACCTTTTGTCCCATCCTGGCACCACTAATTCAAAACGCGTCTGCGAACGTTTTTTATTTTAATAGTATTATTAAAATAACTACTTCCCAGTAGGAGATTTTTTCCCAGTTGTTGGCAATGCGCCTTCACACGGCATCTCTTTTTTTAGGCTCCGGGACTCAGGGGTGGTGCCCTGTTCGTTGGTGTGGTGTTGTTGGTCTTGGTTCGTCTGTTGGTTCTTTCGGGGGTTCGACAGGTCCTTCGGTTTGTCTTTGTCAGAATTCCTTCGTCTCTGCCCGTTCATTCTGGTTGTGGCATCCAATGCGGATACCCCAACCGGTTTGTTCCCCGGCTACAGCTCGTCACAATGCGGATTCCGACTCCTCTATGCTGGTCATGGGTGAGAGTGTTGGTTGGGACGTGCACAGCGATCCCCTCGTAAACTGCGTGACCAATGCGGCCACAAAAACCACAGTATCCGGGGTCGCCTTGTTGTGTTAGATGGGGATGTGTACTGTGATCCCCTTGTCTACTGTTTGACCAATGCGGTCAAAAAACAAAACAGTATTCAAGGCCGCCCCGTTGCAGTAACCTTCCCTGTTGGATGGGGATGTGTACTGCGATCCTCTTGTCTGTTGTGCAACCAATGCGGTCAAATACAAACACAGTTTTCAAGACCGCCCCATTACACTGACCCCCTTTTGTTATGAGAGTCGTTGTGATGTTTGTTGTTGGTTGGGCCTTTTTCCCTCAAGAGACCCTCAAGGCCGATCCGGTCTCATTTGCCCCACTTATGGATGAATGCCCAATGCGGGCTTCAAAAAATATCTATGAGGTCATTTGAGATTGGATTTTGGTACATTTTTTGCCGACTCGGCCCTACAACGACCCACTTATGGATGTATGCCCAATGCGGGCATACAAAACAAAATCCATGTGGTTATCATTTGGGGTTTTGTAGTTATGGATATCCTGTTTTTCCTGGCTTGTACCAGACTTGACCCACTCATGGTTGCATTCCCGATGAGGGTTTTATGCATTCCACATGGCCATATTTTCTGTTTCGTAGTTAGATTCTGTTTGCCCCACTCTGTCGACGTCCTTGGGACAATGACGGCGGCTAGACGCCGGAGGGAAGCAATGTGCTTCGCCTTCGAAGGGGGACAATGCTTTCCCCTCACTACCCTCGGATGGTTTTGAACCACTCGTGATCCCCCCGAATTCTTTCGTCTTCGGGCACCAACTCGGACAGGGGCAATGCGCCCTCCATGTCTCAACGCCAAGGAAGCGACGCGCTTCACCTTGGGAGATGGCGAATGCGATCCCCCCACTATCCTCGTCTGGTTTTGAACCACTCGTGATCCCCCCAACTTCTTTTGTCTTTGGGCACCTATTCGGACATGGGCAATGCGCTCTGTCTCGACGCCGGAGGGAAGCAATGCGCTTCGCCTTTGGAGGGGGACAATGTGTCCCCCCACTATCCTCGTCTGGCATGAACCACTCATTAACCCCTGAATTCTTTTGTCTTCGGGTTCCCAGGTCTCTGCCTTGCCTTGCTTCGCACTGCCTTCCCCCATCACTTTCTCCACTCGAACTCCTTTGCTTTCGTGTGACGCGGTGTGATCAATCCCATCTTTGGCATTCGCAGGTGTAGTCCGATCGAAAGTGAGCGATCGTTGGACACATTGACAGTACTACGATTCATGGCATCGGGCGCCATTTGCTCCTCCGTGGCTCATCTACTGTTGACCCCGATCGATGTTGTCAAGACAAAGGTGCAAACTAAACCCCAGGTCTACAAGGATGGCATTGTGGGAACGTTTTGAAAGGTCCTGAAGGAAGAAGGAGCCGTAACTTTCAATGATGGATGGGAGCCCACCTTTGCAGGTTTCTTTGTTGCCAGTGGTTTTGGGTTCTTTTTGAAGAAAGTTCTTCCGGAGGTATTATTCCGCATCGATCACAACCGCAATGGATTCCATCGAGATTCCTATCATTATGGCGAGCACATTGAAGCTGACTGGGAGAATGACAATGACGAATCCGCTTTGGCTGGTTCGCTGTCCTCACTTGATGGGTTTTAAGGAAGGGGTCGGGGGAATCGAAGGAGGGTGCTACAGAGTGGAAGGTAAGAATTGTTTTTATCATATTATTTCATGATTTCTTTAACTAATTTTACTAAACAATTGTTTTTGAATGGATCCAAGAAATAAACATGTTGAATAAAAATGAATATTCCTATCAGATTTGTTTAACAAATCTTTACAAAACAAATGTTTTTCAGAACTGCTACCTAGTGACAAACGAGGTAAAATTGATTTGTATAACAAACTTTATTATTGCCTTCATCATCGATTCTCCATTCTGATATGACTTCTATTTACAAATATTTTTATTCAACAAAGTCATGAAGCGTATTAGCAAGAAGAGAAAAAATATGGTCAGTTTTGTTTTTATCATATTCCTATCAGATTTGTTCAACAAATTGTTACTAAATTCAGATTTGTTCAACAAATCTTTACTAAACAAATGTTTTTCGGAACTGCTAGTGACAAACGAGGTAAAATTGATTTGTATAACAAACTTTATTGTCTTCATTCTCATATGACTTCTATTAACAAATCTTTTTATTTAACAAAATCGATTTTCATCAGTCAGTTTTGTTTTGTCAGTGGTTCTGGTAGATGCGTCTGATTGTTGTGTTGTCCTGTGTCTGTGTCTTTGGTTTCACATTTCAAAGTTTGAAATGTGATATGGTGGCTGAGGGTTAGTATAACTTTAACCTTAATTTAAGCATAATAAAATAAATAAACATTTTAGGTTTACTGTGAACACTTGCAGAAAAAACAGCGTCACCAAGCTGCAATGCTGATGTGACAATTACCCAAACTGCGGGTGCCCCTATGTGGCTGTTGACTTTGAAGAGCTGGTCAAAGCGTATTAAAGATGACTTTGACTGTAGCAACCCTGAGATCTGCTCTCAGAATTCATCATTGCTGGAACAATATATGGGTGTAGCTAACTTGCTTAGTAGGGTACTCTCAAGGGTTGGGGAAGATTGAGTCTTCTCTCTACAAAATATCTCAAATCTCCATCATGCAACAGACACTTGTCGAAACAAACAATGCATTAGTAGGTACAGAAAGTGACAGCCGAACTCCAACAATCGCAAAATAAATTGGCCAAACTCAAAAACGAGTAGACGACTTGGCTAGGATGCTTGGGAGCTCTCCTACCAGTCCTGCCAGTGCCATCACTGCAACAAAAACTGTGACCACTCCTGTTAGTCTTGGTGGTGCCAAGCGATGTCTGATGATAAATGAGGGTGCAACTGAGGAAGATCAGGCTCTGGTCGATATTGAAACTCTACTGCCAGCCAAACAAAGCAAAAAAGATGCCTTTGGAGCATTGGATGGTCTCACTATCACAAGCACTAAGACTAATGATTTCACTGTCATGTCTGAGCTGGAACGGCTCCATAATGCGGGCGTTTTTCGGGCTAAGAAAGTGATGGCTGATGCAAGAGATGATAGGGTTCCAAAGAGTGCCCTGTTTAATTCCAATCAGCAGTACTTCTTGGGGTACAATCCTATTATGGCACAAGGCATGAAAGGTGAAAAGAAGGATTATACTGATGCAATGACTGTGGTGGCAATTTCATTTGATAGCAAACAGTGGGACAAAATATTTGATGAATCATTGGATTCTACTAAAGTGAGAGCAATTGCAAGTGAGGTATCAAAGTAGGTGTCTCAAAATATAAAGGAATGGGAGATCATGCACTGTGACAAAAAGAGCACTGAAACTTTCAAACCTCTCAAAAATCCACTCAGTTGGAAGCAAGTGGAGGAATATTATCATAAAGGCTGTCAAAAAGAGCTCAAATAAATCTGACCTGGAAATGGCTTAGTGCCTTAGAGTGAAGTTGGGGGAGGTGGCTGGGTTAGGCACTCAAAGGTCTATCATGGATTGTTTTACTTTTTTCGAGCCACCGGTTTCGTGAAAGTGCCAACACCCTACTACGAAATGAGCTATTAAAGTAATAACTCCTTCATGAAATCTTACGAGTGAAAAGTCAAACCTCAATTGTCAACGGCCTCCATTTTCCAAGCGGATTATTGAGGATACCAGACACCGTCAGCAGGTTCAAGATCCGACGGAGAGAAACGGACGATTCGTCATTTTAGGCTGATTTCCGTGGGCCCCCAACAACGGACCACCTCGTTTGAAACAACGACACGGGCGACGATCGATACCGACAATATCAGATTCACGGTTACTTTATCTAATTTAGCTCTGATGGAAACATTGCCGATAAGCTAGCCTAAACAGCAGATCAAAAATTTCCACGAGATTCATTGACATTCTACCGGGGGCACTGGACTGAGACTAAGATGAGAAAGCCAAAGAGACCCCATGATAAAAAGAAACCTACTCTGCCACTGGCCAATACCAGTGTTACAGATCGTTTCAATGAACTGGACGATGAATCTGAGGGTAGTGATGAAACAGTTCAAAACTCCACACGGAGCAAGAGTACGAAGCTGACCAAACATGAACATGTAGGATTGTTTATAGTGCAGAGGGTGCCACCATATGTGCTCACATGATACAACAGGAAGCGACCGTCAAGGTCACGATGGAAGATTTCTGCACACCCAGTGATAGGAATGGAAAAAGCCTAGAATCTTTCAGTATTTTACTCAATGTTCTTATTCATCAGGCTAAGGCCCTGAAGGGATCTGCAGTTTCAAATACCGCAGTGGGGAAATTGGTCAAACTCTGGCGTTTCAAGTCTACGGACGAGATAATCACCTTGCTAAATGACCCAAACTCCTTGGAACCGAGTGTAGCTGAGTTATCCTCCAACAGCAGAATGAATTATTTGCAGGGACACAACCTGCACAATTCGTAGGTGTGGTGGGACAGAAACTCCTCAACAGTATGTTTCGGCAAAGACTGAACAGGAAGAGACAAAGCATGGTAAAGCAATAATGCTAAGATATTTTCGCCGTACCCATGGCAAAACAGATGCAGTGCTCGCTTTCCACAAAGCGAAACTGGACAAAGCCTCTGCAAAATTTCTAAAAAAGGATTGTTACGGAACCGCAAACGTTGCAGAGACTGATAGAAATGGAATCAGGACCACCATGGGATCCAGTTGGAATTCGAGAGGAGGATTATTCCACCGGAGAGTGGGGTCCACCAACCACTTCTCCTGAACCTCCTTCAAGCCCAAATCCTATTAGGGAGAAGGAGGAAAAGGTGTCAAACATCAGTGCAGAAATAGAGACCACCCAAGTCATTAAAGAACCTAAGAAGAAGATAGGACAGGTATACAATCCGATATCCGAATCCATTAAGAGGGCAGGGAAAACACGACGAGAAAAGGAGAAGTTAACACGAGCTTTGTCCAAAGTAGATGAAACATTAACATCGATCCCAGAGGCTGCTGGACCCGATCTAAATAGTAAAGCGATTGCTGAGGATGATTTGAGTCCGAAAAATTTTACCTCATTGCAAAAGATATCATGGCACGAACTTTCTTGGCTATTCACGGCCTTGGACACCTATGCCAATTGAATTCGAGCAAGGCATCATGAACCAGATGCACTATGTGTATCAAAAAGTGACGATGACCATAAGGGGCTTAGATGGCATTGACCTATACACCACTCCTGTGTCACACCTCAGTGGGAAGACTGTCGCAGAGGCATATTCAGGATGGGACATGAAACCACCCCACTGCCCCGCCATTCTAGAAGAGCATCCGGGGCTCAGGGCCAAAGTGGTATTATATTGAAGGTAAGGGAAAAAAGATGGTTGTATCATATCTTGTATTCAAAAATTATTAAACTATTCCTACATTCAAAGTCTGCAATTTAGATTAATTCTTAAATGCAGAATTTAAGACTTTTACAA
>JALLPF010000387.1:0-12362 GCA_036939455.1 Cyclotella distinguenda | reverse complement strand
CCTGAATTTATGAATGGAATGATTTGTTTTATTTGAAACATTTCATACATTTAAGTATGAAATATCTCAATCATGTCACGTTTACTACTTTTTCCGTTTTACTCAAAATATGTTCAAAAACTGAATGTATCTTTTCTGATGTTTCTTTTATTTGTTTTATTTATATTCAAATGATTACAAATGCTTTATAATTTTTCATTTCTTCCTTCAATGACGTAATACTAATAATCATCATTACGACTTCATTGTCTCTTAACATAACATAGTATGAAGGAACTGTTAGGAGCGAGCGTATGGGCAGTAATACTGCTTCTAAGTGTATTGTAATGAGAAATCTACATATGGCATATAAAGGTTTCATGCAATTTTATCATCACTATCAGAACAGCGATAAACAACAGCAAATAATTGGATTCGCAGATTTATCCAATATAGTTCAAATGAGAAGGCCAAATGTTGAGGTTTGTTCGAAAATATTGTCACATTTTGTCAACCCTATAATTACTCATTCAATAGTGAACGTATCATCTCATCAGTCTCAAAAATATAAAGCTATGTATCGATGGTACATTTAGTTGTGCGCCTATTGGATTTGCTCAACTTCTCATAGTTGGGATTTGGGACGTCACTCTAGAACATTTCATACCTGTTTGGTATGTTCTCATGACAGAGAAGAGTTCTNAGTTGTGCGCCTATTGGATTTGCTCAACTTCTCATAGTTGGGATTTGGGACGCCACTCTAGAACATTTCATACCTGTTTGATATGTTCTCATGACAGAGAAGAGTCTACTGCTTACAAGAACGATTCTTCTTCATTACGTCCATTGTCAGAGACAAGATGACCGTAACCTCGACAATGAACGATTATGAGTTGAATCTCATAAATGTTGCAAGGAAGTTTTTCCCCAATGCGAAGCATAAGGGTTGTTACTTCCATTTTCTTCAAGGTATGTTTTGTTACTTTTATATTACAAATTTGTAACATCACATTTGTTCTCACATTTATGGTTTTACTTTATTAGCCTTAAGGGAAAAAATGATGTCAACGTAGAAATCATTGCGAAGTACATTGGGCATTTTTCCACCCTAACAATTCTACCGCATGACGAATTGTTGGAGCATGGTGTTGAGTATACCTTTCAAAAAATTATGGCGGAAATAACTGAGGAGGAGGGGGGAGATACGTTGAGGGAGTTATTTGTGGCCTTCTTTAGGTATTTTAAAAACTTTTGGAGTAGTATGATTGACTTATGGAATTACACGAGTAATCCAAGTTACAAAAGTGAAGTGTGATCGTTCATTGGCCTAAGATGCCAAATGATTACGCGGATTTCGTTAGAGCAAGAGTAGCTGCTTCCATAGGTTCTACTCAGAATTAGGGGTATTTCTGTTGAAAAAAAATTACAATATTTGTGGAAGTTCGTGTTGGAATAAAGATGCAATCTGTTTGAATTCAGATTTTTGTATCACAATGTGTGGGATCAAGAATTCAGACATTTGCTATATTTATTTGAAAAAATCGGTGCTGTGTTGGTAAGACAGTTTTGATATATTTCTTTCACAAATGTGATTCATGAAGTAACACTTGTGTTTTCATATATTTGGTCATAGCCACATTTACCATATTTGTGGAGTAAAAGGTGCAAAGATTGGAGATTCCCGGATTCTATACACATGAGAGATTCGGGTTTTTGTCACATTTTATCATGAGGAATTTGTTACTCCTATGCGATTTGACAGCTATCATTTGTTACATTTCCTGAAGGATTCGGACTTCGCGGTTTAGAGTTGTCTGAGACTTTGTTTGAAAATTTGGACTTTGACTTCAGGGGTAGTGTGTAGTACAAATTTAACTTATAGGGTATTTGAGTTCTTATACATTTTAGACAAACAAACAAAACAGGAAGGAAAAACAGGATCTCCGTGCAGCTAGAGACGGAACGATATTATGGTAAGTACTTATAGTATCTACTCTAGGTACCCTCGTAATGATCTCTACGACAAACATACGATTTGGCATCAGCAAAAACTGCCTGTGAAAAATAGGCGATGATTCACAATATTATTGCGTGGGCAATGATAATACAAACATCGCAACATTTCACAGCAACACTCCGTCACAATTCGTTCTCATAAGTTTACGATGACATTGCCAGATCTCTCTTCACCTCTTCAACCTCTCTCTTCTCAACATCCCAAGATAAACATGAAGTTCGCATCCGTTCTCGTCTCAACATCTGCCATCATTGCTCATGCTTCTGGTGCTGATGAACGCAATCTCATGAGCAATAGTGCCAACCGCTTTGAAACTTCCCTAAAGAAGTTCAACAGGTGTTGCATGCCTGACAGTCGCACGTGCAGGCAGGCTGTCCTCAACCGGTGCCCAGCCATCGCCGAGAGGTCCAGCATTGCTGGTCTTGCTAAATCCATGGATGACATCTCCATGCTTGTCGATTTGCTTTCTCGCGCCGACCTCATGGAAACTCTCTCAATGAACAGCGCAGATCGAATGGGATACACCGTGTTTGCACCCACAAACGCTGCCTTCGAAATGCTCGGAGATGTCACTTTTACTGATGATCAAATGAAGGAAGTTCTTCTTTACCATGTTGTGGCAGGAACTGTCGTGTCGAATCAGTTGCAGGCCGAACAAATGGTTCCCACCCTCAATGGGATGGATCTTTCCATCATGATGAACTCCAACAGAGTTACGTTGAACGATGGCATCATGGTTACTTGTGCGGATAAGATGGCATCCAATGGTGTTGTCCACATCATTGACATGGTCCTAGTTCCTGATATGATGATGTTAGGATTGTAAACATGCCCTTGCTTTCGGATCTTTGATTGGTCAGTAAAGCTGATGAACCATCGCACGAATGACGTAGATGGAATGTAGGAACAAGTCGTTGCACTTATTAGCGTAGATGTCCTTCGATCATAAGTACCATTCTTCATTTGAATTCGTGCCATCTCGATTTCATACCTGGTACTCCCTACCACAATAATCAAATTATGACGTATCTTGCCGTTCTCTGGTCGACATGTCTCGACCCAATGAGTCCAGATCCTACCACACAGCCCGTGATTAAGTTCTCTCTCGACTCTCGTCAGCATGAAGCCTGTTGCTTCAAGGCATCCATGATGAATACTCATGAAACAAGATCGTATTCGCAACATCGATTCGTTTTTGTTCACAGATGGTAATGAAAATGACGTGTGCTGCCCTATTATAGATTTCAACGTGATCCCATGTCGACCCACCTTGTAAACCCGTTGTATTAAACGTCTCGTTGACTTCGGGTTGGGGATGAAACATGACGAGCCACTCGCATAGGACTCGAAATCGGTGATTAATGTGAGTTAAAAAACTCTAGTTGTTAAGATGAATTAAGTATTAACACCTATTACATTCGCCTGGAAATAGGAAACACCATGCATCAGAGGCATGTGAAAGAACGATGCAGACGTGAAATGTTGTCATGTACGGTCGAGTCATTTATTCCATCTTGTTTCCTTAGAAAATCGGAGCTGAAATAGGAAAGAAATTGTTGTTGAGGCGCAAACACATTCAAGACGAAGAGATGAACTATTGCACAGAAATATTCAAACAATACGGCAAACATTCTTACATCACATCTCCACAAAGATCTGATTGCTTCGAAATAAATCAACATCAAATCTCATCATGATGTATTATTCACCCTCTTTCTCCGCAACAAAGCCAAATTTGGAGACTCTCGCCTCGAACCTCCTTTCATCATTAGGTTTCCAGAGTAATGCATCTACCTTCTCGCCCATGGTTGCGCTCTCCGTTTTGTCATCAACTATTGCCATGTGGAACGACCCTTCCATGTATCCTTTAGGTGTTGGGAGCTGCAGAAGTTTAACATAATAAGCTGGTTAGACAACGTTAGGTTCAAGTAATACGTGTATAGGAGTCTGAGACTCACCTCGGCCCAGCTCATATATTCAAATACCTCGAGGAGTTAGGTGTAATACAAGGAACAGTTAATTATGGGAGTGAGGATTAGGCGAGAGATGAAAACAAGTTGGCACTCACCTCTCCGGGACGAATAACGGGGAAATGACCTACCGCTCCTGACTTGGGTTCGTTTACCGTCTGAAATAGAGTATGAATACCATCTTCTTCAGTTTCACTTTTACCACAACTTCCTCCATCATTGACGTATTTACCATCTTCGAATAGTTTTGTCAATGCGGCAGATCTCGAGTACGGTCTACATTGGTAGATGTTCCACATTCTACCCAACAATTGAACCGACTTTGCATCATCTTTGTCAGAAATATTTTCCACCCGTATCTGGTACGAAAAGCGATATTTGTTCTTGGCATGTCCATCTGGAGCCATACACCAACTGGTGGCAACGATTCGCACTCCGTGTCTTTCGTCAACACAAATACTGCTTTTGTTCGCCCATGCATTGATTTGATCTGAAAGGAGAGATGACGCACTGATGGCATCGCGATGTCGCCGTGATATAATGGAATGAAGTGACCCGGATTGGGAGGCAGTTTCAAATTTCGAGATTAATGGTGCACGAAAGGCGATCCGAAGTGCGTTTTGAAGGTCATATGTTGTGACTAGGACCGAATCATCCGATGGAACTGTAGTGTCTTGATTGGAGTCAAAACGTTCACTATTTAAATTGCCGCTGCTCCCTTCTCCTCTCTCTTCGTCCTCGTCCAAAAAGTTCGTATAATGCCCGTCAGAGTGCCTCCCAGCAGCGGAGCTCGTCATTATTCCGTCTTTCTCTCCGTCATCATCGACTTCTTCTACATTAGATTGGCTGCCAAGGTAATAATCATTCAAATCGTCCTCAGCGTCCCCTCCCAAAGAAACGTGCACAAATCGCAACACCTCCAATGCCCTCCCAACATCCTTCTCAACCATTGATGACACGGCCCGATTACAGGTTGGCAGATTTCGGACGCCATCGTCGACGACTCCGATTCTTCCTCGTAGAACATCAGCATGCCCGATCCTTCGAACATCGAACGGTGGTTTCAACAGTATCCAATTCTTTTCCTGGATGAAATCAGAAGCATCGGCGGAGGTGACATCGCGACGGCAGGATCGTAAGAGGATGCGATAGAGCCTAGACGAGATCAGATTGTTCCGTTTCATATCTTCGGATTGAGTTATTTCGCTGTCAAAGGTTGGGGGATTGATGTCAGGAGATAGAGAAATGTGGTACCTTCGGAGGTCAGAAAACGCAGAACGGCGGAGTGGAATAGTCGATAGATATGGCAGCAGAGGCCTCATTGTGAGGAGTCAGTAATGATGGTCACCTGAAAGGATTCCCCAAAACTGACGTGATTCGTTGGTTAATTCGATCAAAATTTATGTTAAGGTGGCATCCTTGGGTAGGCTGCAGCCATGATGATGATAATGATGATGATGATGATGGTTATTTTGTCGTGTTAACGTGAGTGTGAGGCAGGTCAAAGGTATTTTAGGTACTACATACTTAGGTAGACAACCCAATTCCAAGAAAAAATATTCAAGAGACAGACAGACGAATTGAGTAGGGAACCGTTAGAATCCCAATAGTTATGATTGATCCCAATAATTAATTGGTCCCAGTCCCCGCGACTTTCTGACTCAACGTACAAACACGATCAAAACTCTCTTCGCATTGCCCTCCCTGCAGATTGTAGAACTCTAACCTACACCAACTCCAAGAGACGACCTACCTATCTTGACCTTCGTGTAAACTTATATCGTACGAACTCTGTGCCTGTCATTGTTGTCTTCTCGTTTTGTACTATGAAAAAATCAACAAAACGACCCGCTCCGGCTGATGAGCACAATGCTGGGTTATGCGTATTGTACCCCGTGGGATGCGACGACGCCAGAACATCACAATACGCTTTTACAAACTATGCATCTCCGGTGCCCGTGCCACCAGTTGCTATCGATGAAAGAGAATATCAAGATCTAAATTACCAACGGGATCTCCCTTTAATTTCATTCCGATCGAATTTGCAAACCATATCCAACCACGTCCTATTCCACCGAAATCAATTGAGAATGGCGACCCCAACCAATTCAACACCAACGTCATTGGTATCAAAACCGTTCGTAAGCCTGTCGCCGCCGCCGACCCCAGGACGAAAGAAGCAGAAATTTTCGAACCAGGACAACGATAATGTTCCCATGTTTTTCCCCATGAGCCAATCATTGATTCACTATTGTGTCGAGGATGAACATAATGGAAAGACATGTGATGAATCTGATGCAACGAATGCACACTCACCACAATTTAACGCGAAGCATATGTCAAAGGGAAATACCGAAATCCCATCGCAACAGAAAGTATTCCGGAAGGAGAAGCTCGAGTTTTCGACTACTGACATTCCACCTCTGCCATTTAGGTTCGAAAAGTTGGAAGACGAAAATAATACACAGTCCAAAACTGATGCCCTATCGTGAGGTGCCGAGTTGACAACCACCTAGTAGTTGGCTACCTTACACGTTACATTAACTCTAAAATATATACTTATACCTAGATCGATGGTCGAGTTTGAATTCTGTTTTAAGCATCTTCCGATAGTTGTCCAAAGCGGTGAACCAATACTTAATGTTCTCGACAAAAGACCCAGAAGTACACAAGGACCGTAAACCTCAATGGACCTTCGCTGATCGCTGATCATGCATTTATCATGCAGGAGATCGATCAAGACCAAAAAAAAATCAACTTAAGCTGCAGCCAATTTTTGGCCGCATGCAGCAGAGTTGTCCGGACCCGCGATCAACACAAAATTAGAAATTAGGGCCATGTTTTTCTCCGGAAGCAAACAGGTTGAAGATTCATGTATACTCGCGGAAGATTCACACAAACAAACAAAATACTCGCGTCATTGATTCCATGATTCCACCCAATGGACTTTCATTTAGCTCGTACGGTCAAATTGATTCATACGCCCACAAGAAAGAATATTAACTTATCATAAGCTTTCATGCATTTACGTTGACTCACACAGCTGCCTTCAACGTCCATCTATGAATTCCTTCCGTAAATGTCATTCGAATCTCGAGAGTTCGTTCGTACTCCATCGTGCGAAAGATTTATCCCCAACGAGAAAGACTGTGTCAGTTCACACTGTTGGATGCCGGCGATGGGCGTCATAATATTATAGACGTAGAGAGTGAATTATTACGACAGCCACAAACTAAGAACTCGTTCCTCCCCCCCAGCAAAGGCAATTGCGTACGAGGACAAATTCATCTCATAGAACTCATCATCATTTAAGAAACCCTCGCCGCCCCAAGAATCTTGAAACAATGGAAAGGCATCCTCTCGAAGAGACCTCATCTTACCTGTCCCATCTCTCCCGCCAAACCCACCGCTCCCTCCGGCACCACCACCACCACCGCCACAACACGGACGACTTTGACCCCGTCGAATACGAACACCTCGCCCATCAGGCCGACGAGGTTCAATCCCGGCTTGCCCAGAAAAATTCCCTCAAGGCACGAGAGAAGGAGGCCAAGAAGCGTAGAAAAAGGTTCGATGCCCTCGCTAGTAGCAGCGCCGGCATTGCAGAGAGGAGCGTGCACGGTATAATGATCGATGCGGGGTCAACGGGATCGAGGATGCATGTGTATCAGTTCGAGCCTAGGGTGTTGGCGAATCGTAACGAGGTCGAGGCCGCCGTGAAGGGCGAAAAACTTAGTTTTCCTGGGATTGAATCTAGGTGGACTGAGAGGTTGAGGCCGGGGATTAGCGAGTTTGGGGATCTAGAAGGGGAAGAACTCGAGCAGGTTAGTACTAATGAAAATGACAAGCCTGGATGCCTGATTCTTGACATCGCAACCCCATCTCATATTCTTTACATAATTCCGGCGTACAGGCACTGACGAACTACCTTCAACCCCTACTCAACTTCGCCAAAACTGTTCTCCACACCAAACAATCAGAATTCTCCAATTTCCCAATCTTCCTCAAAGCCACAGCTGGCATGCGCACCCTCTCCACCGACAAACGACAACGTCTCATCTCCTCGGTCCGTAAATTGTTCTCCAACTCCACATTCTGCCCCTTTTGGGACGAGGAGGAACGAGTTCGAGTCATCTCAGGAGAAGAAGAGGCCGTATACGGGTGGGCGGGGGTCAACTTCCTCTTGGGAAACCTCATGCAAAACTCCGAGGGGGCGGGAGAAGCAGGCTACGGATCGGCCATTCAGACCTATGGCGCGTTGGACATGGGTGGAGCCTCCACTCAAATTAGTTTCTACCAACCAGAAGGCGACGTCATGTCGGGTCTGTTCAAGTTGCAAATCGGGCAGGGGAAGCATTGGAATGTGTACGCCCATTCTCACCTCATGTTTGGACATGATATGGCGGAGGAGCGTTTCAAGGCCCGGCTCGTAAGGAATAGCGAGGCCAAGGAAAGACTCGTCGATGGAGTTTACAACCCATGTTTGCCAGGAGGCGGAAAGAAGAGAATTGAATTCAAGTCCAACATTCACTTTGATGCCAACGGAATGGAGACTTGGGATGCGAATGTCGATAATTTTTCGGTCGAACCCTCTTCGTATCATGCCGTCCTGGTCAACAACAAGCCCATCGGGGATTGGGATCAATGCAAATCTCTAGCCCGGGAGCTTTTTAATGATGGTTCCAACTCGTGGTGTCAGTTTTCTCATCTAGGATCATGCTCCTTTGCGGGAGTCTACCAACCCATGCTGCCCACTCAGGATAAGACTTTTGGCGAATTCTTTGCTTTTAGCAACTACTTCCACGTCTGGCAGTTTTTACAGCTGCCATCCCGTTCAAGCATTGCAGATCTCGATGCCAAGGGACAACAGGTTTGTTCGATGAGCTGGGATGACTTGGTGAAGTTCAACAAGGGGAACAAGGGTGAGGCTCCTAGCGAGGATGAATTGACCAGTTATTGCTTCCAATCGGCATACGTACATTCCCTATTGAGCCATGGATATGGATTCCAACCTCAGGATCACATTACTGCCACTGACATACTCAACGACCAAAAAGTTTCATGGGCATTAGGTTCTATGTTATACGAGATTAACACTCTTCCATGGGATTATGTCGAAGCCCACGGTCAACACCACATTGATGAGAAGATGAGAGAAAATCTGATCTCGAATTGGGGCGAGTCTTTTTGGTGGTTCGTCGCCATTGTCGTGTTCGGTTCTTTGTCGATATTGCTTCATGTTCTTCGTCTGCATCGAAGGAAGACGGCTAAGGGCAGGGGTGGGGGGTATGAGATTTTGAAAGAGGCGGATGAGGTTGAAATTGAGAAGATTTCTTCTCGTGGTTAGTATCACGTCGTTTGAACAAATAATTGATAGTTTCCTGCTAGAGAGTTCCAGGTGTTAATCGGGACAGCCAAAGCTACATTCTAAATAATAAAACCTGCACTGTACAGACGAAATTATGTATAAGTAGGTAAATTTGAAGATAATAGAACGAGCTTGGGTGGAATCCCCTCTTTAGATTTATATAGCATTGGAGAGCACAGTTTCGTCGTCCGTGTTCAGCAAAACTTATCCCGATCTAAACTGACACTACCAAAAACACAAACATCCACACTCGCCCCGCTCCGAAATCCCATCTCCATAAACGCCAGAAGCCTCACCGTCCTCAGACCGCACACCCTAATACCCAAATCTGAAACGCTGTAACTTCGACTCTTTTCCCTATCAAATGTCCAAACCGGCAGCAACGTCGGATTCTCCTCGGTGGATATTTTGAGGGATACTCCGATACTTCCCTTCTGTTGTAAGTATGTTTCCATAGATTTTCGTTCTACCGAAGCAGTGTTAATAGTGAGGGATACACCATCAGGAATCCGTAGTATGGCCGCGTCGAGTTCAAAGATGGACCCCCTTAATGAAATGGAAAACGGCGCTCCAGGGAGGAAATAGAAGGACCGTGTAGAGATCACGCGTTCGGAGGGGTGTTCTCTTATTTGCTGAAGCGATGTGACGGGTGATCGCGATGCGAGAAGCTTTGATTTTTCGACAGGATCAGAGTTGGTATTATTAATAGCGGGTGGAACGGTTGGTCGCGACTGGTTCGACGAGATGGATGGTGTTTGATTAGGCTCGCTATTACCACCTTGACTCAATCCACTGCTGGAATGCTTGACTACTGGTTTAGTTTTTGATGACGAAGAGGCTCTCCTTAATTTCACTTTGTCCTCTTGGGAATCTCGCGGTGCTACATCCTTGTAAGATGTACTTGGCCGAGGCAGCGTTTTTCGAGCGTTTTGCAGCTCTGCGATGAATTCTGATTTTTCACAAAATACAGAGGAATCTATGCCGTACAGATTGAGCTCTCTTTTGAGGTCAGAGAGTTTCATGGTGGAGACATCGGGGATTTCAGAGGTCGCCATCGTGGCTGGGGACCGTGGAAGGGTACTGGACTTGATGGTCTGCTCTGAAACCTTCCAGGCAAAACTTAAGTAGGGTACTTACTCTGTAGGTATGGTACGGTCTACGGTAATGCCCCCAATAATGGCAGAACAGGGAAGATCCGGGCGGGTTGCATTGGAGCATCCAAGAACACCCACGATCAACAGGACTGAATACCGTCCCATACTGTTGGATTCAATTTAAGTGATTCCGTCTCGGTCAGGACTTAAGGAGGCACCTAACAAATTCAGATTTAGATGGTATCCTCCTAATGAGACAAAGATACTATCTAAAGTTAAAATCTTATTTTTCACCTTAAAGATACCACATTATTCCACCGCAACGTAGGAATGATCCGCCCGAGAAATTGGCTTGGGACACCTCTTTCACAAAAGGATCTCGCCAGGCATTGTGCATCTTCCCACAAGATTGTGCCACTACATTATCCTCTTTCTATTATTGAAATCATTTATGTGTCCAACAATGAGGCGGCGTTCCATCAACGGGCACCTCGACATGCAACAAAATTAACTCCAATCCCGACTCTTTTCAAATAGGATTACCGGCAATGCTCACCAAATTAATACAATACTGATTGCCCCTTGAACCCGGAAGATTGTGTCCCAGGTGAGCTCCTCCGACCGAAACCGTTTCTCCGCTGCTTTTTGGCACCCGGATGTTGGACCATACAACCTCATTGTCTCGAAAGGACGGCCAATTGTGCACTTTGCTCTCCTCGATGAATTCGTCCACTGTGCGGCCAACGGGTCTTGGAAGAGAGGTTTTCCAGAGACACTGGTGATGGACCATTGAGATTACGTTAAGAAGATACAAATGATGGCAAATTCCAAATACATTTTGAAAAAGGCATTAAGCAATAATTAAAAAAGTAAAAAGGTAGAAATTCACTGAATCCAATTCCACTCACCTATCATAGACCGTCACCGGACCGCCAGTCTCCCTCACAATCCTCCTCAAAACTGACCCCTCCGAAATATCCACCCATCTCCACAAACACCCGATTAAAACTACAAATCTTATCCGCCAAGGATCCCGACACACCATATACCATATCTCAGATCCTCCTGAATCGACCCCGCCGTGGTCCCATGCTCTTTGGGCAACATGAGAGAATCATCTCCTTAGACCAACGGGCCCTACTCGTTCGTGACTCTGCATGCCAGGGCAGGGGTGGCAAAGAAGGGGAGGAGGGAGGTGGATGCAAAATTGGCCAGAAAGGCGCACCGTTTCTGAAGTGATTCATCTTGTTGGTGTTCTGACGGGGATGCACTGGCAAAGTGGCGCGTTGGTCCTGTCGTTGGCATTGGATGTAGGGTCAATGGGGTTGGGACTATGAAAGCGGGATGGTGGGGTCGTCCGTTTTGAGTGGGCAGTTGATCGCTTGATTGACGTTTTCGTTGATGTCCTCCATGTTTATTTGTTATGTTGTGGTGTGCGTTGTGAACATTATTTATCTACCTTTCCATTCTCTAGGTGTCTCATGTGTCATCAAAGGTACTAAACTTACATTTTGGTTTTGTGCTGTGGTGTGGGCGAGCACAACTTTGAAGTCTTGTATCTCAGCTTCTGACAATCAAATTGCCACGAATTAAGTATTGCGGACAGCTATGTATCATTGGAGTTGAGGGATCTCTCAATTTTTGTTTCGCGAATGTTTACCTTTAAGAAACTGTAATGAAATTTAATTGGTTGAATATAAAAATTACCGAGTGATATAGGTATAGATGTTTTTTTCATCTGTCGACAAGCGAAAGCCCATTTGTTGCGCACCTTCTGGTGTCTGGCTTCTCACAAAAAATCAGAACAAAATTTGAAATCCGTAAAAAATGTGCCTTTCTCTACTTGACATATTTTTGGAAACAAGTGATGTGGCAATATATTGTATTGCTCTTCTCATTAAGATCTTGCTTTTCAATAGAATGCGGAACTTGTA